>JAVYIG010013919.1:0-44369 GCA_035222895.1 Strongylocentrotus droebachiensis | reverse complement strand
GGCGGTTCCCTGCGTGATGTAAACACACCATGACATAAACATGTATATATATACAAACACAAGTTCTGCATCCTGCCTGCATGGGTAATCATCTGCAAGTGCCAACGCTTGGAAGACACATACATTTCAAGGCAAATGAAGCGCTCATCTCATTTTGCTAGGACAAAATTCATCCACAAATTTAGGCGACTTCTTTTGAAAAGCCATTGTCAGATATTGAAATTACAAAAAGATAAACTATGTATATAAATAGACAAATTTACGGGAAAATTTAGGAAAATGATATAAAAACACAAGTGGATAATGGGATAGGGCTACACCACGTTCAAAATAAAATGTCCCCAAAATGAAAGATTTGGCGCTCATGACCAGCCACTCCCGAGAAAGGAAGGGGGCATTTTAGACACCATGTTCGTGCGTTTAATACGCAGAATTAGATATCATTGTGAACGACCCTTAGGAACAATCATGACTGCTAAATTATCAGTATTTGATGTGTTATGGGAGATAAATAAACGGACATGTAACGCGAGGTTCCTCGAAATCCCACATTGGTTACATTACAAACAATGAATATGAGTTCAATCAAGACAGTTTTTCTCGTTCCTACACACTGACCTCTCACGTCGTGCGTATGCGTCCCCTGTTGGTAATTCAGGGATAGTATAGCCTTAAAACGCTGTTTATAGTCATAGTGGGAAATCACTATATTGTTGCTGCCCGTATACCACTCCCCTGCAGATGGTTGGAGAGGGGCGGGAATATGATTCCTGCAGTCATGGTTAGAATATCTTGATCAGAAAGTAAACTGAACTTTAAAAAAAATATATTAATGACTTACATTTAGGAATGACCTTGCCTCATCAACGGTTGCGTTCATTAGAGGTCGCCTTGTGAGGACGCCCTTGAAGAAACCGAGGACGATGTCGATCTCGTTGGCGGAGCCTAGCTCTCGGTCAATGAGACACGAGGTGACATTCCCGAGAGCCTCTTTGGCCAGCTCATAACTTGAAAAATTTCCCGGAAATCGGTCTTCAAAGTCCGCTCGCTAAAATAAGAAATGAAGGAGTATATAAGAAAGTTGTGTATGTGGGACATTCTCAGTCACGTGTCTTGCTTAACGTTGACTGGTGATTTCGACTTTGTACTAGTACTTATCTTGAATTTGTTCTGAAGGCTCAACTTTATATTTTGAACGAAGGCGTTTCCCTTACTTCAGTTACCATAAATCTACTTCGTGATCGATTCTTAGGCCCTTAAGCTATTTTTGCAATGGATTAATATAGCATGTTTAGATTCTCAAAAATACTCCCCAAAATGGAAATCTTAACAGTATGTTGTTAATTAACCTTTCTTGTCTGCATGGTTTATGGAATGGGTTTCCCTCTGTTTATTTTTTGTTGTTGTGTCTCGGGGTTTGAGAACATCCTACAAAATGCCTTGATCCGATGGTCGTCCTTTTAGAGGCTCAAACTTTCAATCGGAAATAATCCTTATTCATCTGCAATTAACACATTGTCAAACATTGTTAACTTACTTTCCATTTCAATTCATCCACGCTAGTCTTGGTGTCGGTATTTTCTTCGATGGGTAGTGAGGATAACAAATGAAAAAAATAGAAAATGATAAAAAGGAAGAGTTTAAAGAGAGTGACTTGTATAGAGAGAGAGATGGGGGAGAGAGATATATATATGTATAGAGAGAGATGGGGGGGGGGGGATATATATATATATACCTTAAGAGAGAGAGAGAGAGGGAGGGGGTAAGAATGTAAGTTCACGGTCAAGGCGTCCATTACTTTCATTAACAAATACTATAATGTATTTCACAATGAAGCCAATTTAGGTGGTCATTTCGGACTAAAACGAAAACAGCGGCAAACCAAAACCTCGCAAATTACCAACAGAAAAGATTCAAAATAATCTTCTTGTTTAAAAGTGAAACTAATATATCCATTTGCTTTAGCAAGTAGATAATAATTTGTAATTTATTTATTATTCGAAAACGAGTTATTGTTGAGACAATTTGATTACTCATGTACGTGCTTTGTTTATTTTTAAATACGTGCACCTCTGTTTTTTTTTTAAATCGGTATTTCCGTATCTATTGTAAGAATATTTCAATTAGTTATGATGAAATGGCTTATTTCTTTTAATGTATATAGAATTTTAAAAAACATCTTGGCAGAGAAAAATGAATTTGCAGAATCAGTATAATATATAGGCCGATATATATATATATATATATATTTTTTTTTTTTTTTTTTTTGGGGGGGGGGGGGAGGCTTGGATCAACGATTTTGTAAAAGAGTCGACATAAAAAGAAGGCCATCACTAGAAAAGGGGAGCAAAATCCTAGAGTTTTGCACTTGGGTGTCATTCATTTACGACATGTATCTCGCCTACATTCATTTATAATATACATGTTCTAGGGGGCGGGGGCGTTACTGCTTGAGAATCGACGAAAAACCGGTTTTCCTTAGCTAATGTCGTGTTTGAGTTTCAAACAACTGATTTTGAGCATAATATACAATGGGATTTTTAGGACTTCGCATGAGAAATGAAAATGATTTTACCACAGAGGGTTGTATATATTGAGTAGCACCAATCACCAATTTGCGTAATAAGCACGACGATATAGGAAAGTGTGAGTTAGTGATCACATATGCCAGCCGATGGAAGATATTGAACAGTTTCCAATTTCTAAGTCTGGAATTGCCATTTTAAAAAGAAGGTTGGTACTGGAAAAAGACGAGTACTAATATGTGTGCTTTCTATTTTTTAAAAATGTCAGTTGGGGAGAAAATCAGAGAATAAATGTCTTCCGAGAAGGTGTTGCTATAATTAGAACACCCTTATTATTCGAAATATGATGATATGAAAGTTGTGACCAAACATTTGAGTTTACTTCCATAATATGCAGGTACAGCATGTGATCCTAAGCAAAAATTGAGACAATTCCTTTTGTAAAATTCCAAATCTCCACAGGAACACCCTCCTTGAAAAAATCCTGCGTACGCCACTGGTACACAGTACCACATATTTAACCCCTTCGCACTTGCTTCCAGGCAACCATGTCAATGTAATCGCGTCGTCACAAATCGAAACTTTATCAATGTACGAAAAAAATAAAACCATATTTTGGACGCATATTAGATTTCTAACGTTTAAATTTGTTTTATCAAATTTAAATGTCATTTATTTCATTTATTTTAATGAGTTCTGAATACATTGAATAAGTATACACTAAAACATATATTACAAATAAATAAACAATGATATAAAACAGAACTGACAAGGACTCGAAGATAAGCGGGGCTTAATGATGTCTTATATGAGCCCTGATAATTGAGTTTTTAAAAATCCATCTCAATATCACCTAATCTTTCATCAAAATCCAATTGTGATCTTTCTAGTAACTGAAGAGAGATTAAAGGCATCGTTTAATTTTGTTTCCAATTTCAAAACTCTGTGATGCATGGCCCTACGTGTTATCAGTGTCCCTGATATGGTGTAATATTGAAGCCATACCAAAAATTGCGCTTCAACATGATCACAAAGTGCCTAAAAAAAGTAAAAATCTGTGAGTGACCGGTTTTTACAATACTCAGTTTCCCAATAGACTGTACTGTTAAAAAACCGTTGGAAAATGTTTTTTGGAATTTCGATTTGCAATCATAAAATACCTTGGTAATCAGACAGGCAATCGGTTTGTATAAGTCATGGGATTCCTTACTGACCTAAAGGTTTATAACTATAATTGCAGCATGAACTAAATCCAGGATTGTGGTTAGAATCTGAGGCAAATATACCCAATCCCTTTAAAGAAATACTTCTTACCTGTAACTCCTATATCTGCCAGCATTGCAGCACCAAGAGCATCATGAAGTGTGTAAAGTCTGACCCAGAATTTTGCTGATTGGTTCCCATGGGTCACGTGGTATACTCCAGTTTGCAATTCGGTCGAGTAATGGCAGAACCTTTTATTCCGCAAGGCGGACTTCGGTCCTTCCATGGGATGTGAACTGTTGGGGTAACAAGTCCTGTTCATCTCTGGAACCGAAGAACCGTCAAACCGGAGCATCGGCCTTTCTTCCCCCAGAACTACAACATCCCCGAAGTATCGCATACCCCTTGTCGTTATATCAACACATACCGTTGTGTTACCATGATAATGTTTTACTGCCGGGATGATTGTCATGCTAGGGTCTCCATCCTGCCCATTAATGAGTGAGCTTGCAACGTATTGCATGACTTGAATAGATTGGTTAGCTCGAATAAGGCACAGGTTTTGACTGGTTCCGTTAACCGGGATATCCTTGTATTCTTTACTGTCCAGGATTAGTGGCGATGGGGCCTGCCCCCCGCAATCTATCATTGATATAGTGCTTGCGTTAATCGCCAAGATGCGCAAGATCCAACCATTGTGTGTTTGCTGGAAAGGTGGTACGATATGATCGATACCCCATGACGAAATGGGTAGCAATTGCTCCAAAATGACACCATGTCCTTTATGCAGATTCTCTCGTGGAATATGAACACTCAATGCTCCCACTATAACAGAGATCGGTTTATCAGATCGAATGTAAGTTCCGGTCATTTCTGTTTCATTTTTGACACCTGTCAGAATCCCAGATTTACCAGCCCCTAACTTAATAGGCCCCGAGACACTAGCATTTTCAAAAGTGCAATTATCTGCACAATCAATAGTTATTGTTGTATTATCAAATATAGCTGCTATAGCTACTTGTGCACTGCGATTTATGGGTGTATAACAATCAACCAAGTATTCCGTTCCTAGCTGTTTGTGCGGTAGGGCTAAAAACCCTGCAGTGAAACCATTGCTGCTGAAAACCGTGCCATGGACAGTAATGTCAGCAGTGGAGATGATTTCAACGGTTGTACAGTTTTTCCATGACACATTAAAGGATTGACCTGCAAAATCCAAAGGTTGTCGGGTTACTCCCAAACATGGTATGCTGATGCGTGCCCCCTTTGTCTTAGGCGTTATCTTAATAACAGCTCTGAATGCTTTGGTGAAATCTATGAACCGAAGTGTATACTTCTTGGTCCAGGAATCACTTTCCGTGGATTCTTTTTAAGTAGACGAAAGGGGGAAGAAAAGAAAACAAAGAATGTCTATTTAGCAAAAGTCAATTATAATGAATAGTTTTACAAGACTTTGGATAAATAAAATGTGTTATATACCTCTGTTTAGTATGTTGAATAAATCTACTCATCTGATTGGTCAAAATTGGAGGCGTGATTTTTAACCACGCCCGTAAAGAAACGAACAGTTGGCCGTTACCCGGATGAAGGGCGATAGTTAATGAGAAAGATGCCCGTTCCGTGATGAAGGGCAATAATGAGAAAGATGCCCGTTGCCCACGGGTAACGGGCCGCATACATAAAGTTTGCTGATATCCCCGTTGGTTCTCGTGTAAAAAGTTTCTTTGTGCGAGAGCGGATATCACACGCAGCGAAGTGTGTTAGCGATTCCCGAATGATCGTAACATCCGGGCAACTTTCCAGGGATTATTTACAGACAGTGTCTCAGACTTTCTGTATAGTTTTAACCATTCTTTATTCAAGAAAAGGACAAGGTAAGAATTCTTTGTAGATTTTGTGTGAAACGCGTCGAAACGCCCCCATCTCAAATCTACCTCATTTTTCGTATTATTGTAAACCTAGGTTTGTCGACGAACCTCCTTTGTGAATTCGGGCCTTTGGGTTTCAGGTTAGGTTTATGGTGACGGGTCCGAACTGGCGGTATGAAAATAATATAGTGCTTTTTACATCAGACCAAACGTATAGGAGTATTCACTGTGCTAAGCATTCAGCGACATGTAATCATGCCTTTCGTTCATGCGCTATACACAAATGTCTAATTTATATATTTGTTATTACTTTTAATTCAAGCAAGATGATAGACCGAAGTGTAATCATTAAACGTAACAATTTGATTATCTAGTATACTTACGAGATCTACTGTGAGGAATACCGATACAGCATAGAACCTGTAAAGAGATGAAACAATAGATTTAAAATAATATCGGACTTTAGTTTCAATGATAGTAACTTTTAATATAACCCCCTAAAAGCTCTATTGAAAAGTACATTATGTAAGGGTGGATGCAGCAATAATGTAGGGTTATTCAAACATTCATACTTAATTATTGTTTCGTTAATATTACACTTACCTTATAACTTATAACCTTAATGGTAATACAAAGTTTTGATATGGGGTCATGCATTTGGTTCAAATGAACATATTGGAAGCATATGCGATCCTACAATATTCAGTGACCGTTGTCGCAGTTGAAATCGAGTCTAAAGTTGTGAAATTTTAGATAATAAACTCTTTATGTTGTATAGCTCCCTCTCAAGGTCAAGATATTAATTAAGCTATAAAACAATGTTTCTTGACTAAAATCGACCGATTAGCTATTCCCGTTTGGAAATTATATATCACAACTACATATTCTGAGATTTTCATGATCGCAGCTACCATTGTACGGCCGTAGTCGCTATTCGAAATTTTTATATTCAATTTTTCTCGAAAGCAAAAGTATTTTAGGGGCTAAGTTTACTAACGCTTTTAATACATCCACAGGGGCATCCAAATATATCAAAATTGTAAAGAATCACTATCCACCCACTTTTCAAAATTCCCAAAACTTTGTATTACCTTTAATAGAAAAGACTGATATATACAGAAATAAAGCATTTTAATATCACCCTTAAAGATACGATGTCCCTCTTGCAGCCAAAATCAAATTCTGTAGAACTTTGCAGGAATTATGAATATGTCATGTATGTCATATCTGTGAAATTTAAACGTTCGCAGTGTCCTAAAATTCAAATTATGCAAGGAAACCTGTTTACTTTCTAGACTTCACTGTCAGACACTATTGAGTGACTGACTGGCTTTTTTCTTCTTTGGTAATAATAACATGCATAAAATGAGCTGTAAAGGGTACATGATCTGTCTACATCAATAATAACCCACTGCTTGTAATGGCCAAAATTAAACTGATTGAATATTTGCGCAGCATAAAACATACGACCGTTCGGTACAATGGTCTGAAAAATCAGACTATTACTTACTGGCTCTATAGCTCTTAAGTCGATTTGACAACTAATAGTCGTTATTTTTCCACTTAAAGACATTTTCAAGCCCCCTTTTTTTTAGGGAAGTTTTTAATTAGTATTATCTTTCAAATGCCGTTGGAATTAATTTTTTCATTTTTTGGGCCTGCAAATGGGACATAGTACCTTTAACAGAAGTCAACCTGTCTTTAATATCTGCATGCATCACATGACGCGGTTTTATGAGGGATCTTTTTGTGACTACAGTGAACGTAGTGTACTATCTTTAATGACCAAATGTTTTCTTTTAAACCATTTGAAAAACCTACTGTCATACATTAGATGGTTAAGTGGTTAATTAGTTTCTCTAAAACTGGATGACTTATGAAATTGACGAGTTATTTGAAAACGTTCGAAAAAACTCAAAATCTGCTCAATGCAAAATTGGCGTCAAAATTGTAGAAACGTTTTATTTCGGTTATTAACGAAGGTCTTTACACAGTTCCCAAATTTACCGACAACCTAAATCATGGATTTGCGAGTATTTTCATTTTATATACCTCATTAAAATAATGATAATCAGCACCGAGAATTGCAAACAGCATTTATAGCATTCACTCTATTTCACAGTTTGGGGTGAAGAGGATAGTGACCAGGGGCGGATCTAGCTTTTTGCCAAGGGGGGTGTTTGACCCAGTGGCGGATCCAGGATTTTCCAAAAATCGCGCCGTTTTACTGTTATCTTTTTTTCCCCTTTTTTTTTCTTCTTTTTCTTTTTTCTTCTCCCCCATTTTTTTCTTCTTCACTTGGCCGCCCAAGGGGGGTGTTTAACTGTCGAACCCCCCTCCCCTAGATCCGCCCCTGGTGACGTGTTTATGCAGTTATTCCAAACTCCTTTGCAGTGTTTTCGAGGAGGAAGTTTGGATGAATGACGTCATGTATTTGGTGTGACCTTTTCGTCTCGTGAGTCGTGCTCTAAAAATAATGTAAAAAAAAAAAAAATCCGTATCCAGGCTATTTGGGGCTGAACGGTCTGTTGCCTAGAACTAATATATTACTCATGATCCCAAGGCCATTAAAGATGAAAGTGTTAAACATGTAAGCTAAGCTGAAGTTGTACCTAGTATACCGTTTTCGTAATGGACCAGCTTTATATTTAAGTGCCTCGATAAGAATTGTTTCATACACTTGTTACGAATAAACATGTTGCAATAATCAGAATGCAAATTGCATATATGACGCGTTGTTAGGCAGGGTAAGCCATAGTATATGTTTGTCTTACCTAGCAATCCCGCCCCCCCCCCCCCCCCCACTCCAGGGTCGGAGAGACCGCATTCGTGTTCCCGAAATTCCCGGTAAAGGGGTACTATTCACGTAACAAAGTCCGACCGTATTGACTTACACACCGGAGAAAGGGGGGCTTTAGAAAACCCGACACGTAATAGTTTTACACACCGGAGATTGGGGGGGGGGGGGGGGGGGACCAATGTACGCAGTTTGAAATCTGACTACTGAGATAAAAGGTTAATGAAATGAATAGTATCGAGGCGCTTCACAAAGGCATTATGCATAAATTTAGTTACATGACGAAAAGGGTCTATTATAGGTAAAAGGTCCATCATTAGTCGACCATCTTAAATAGAAAATTACTAAAATTCGTATTGAATTTCAAGGGTACTTGTCTAGGTCCCTGTGGCGCAATGGATTAGCGCATTGGACTTCTAATTCAAAGGTTCCGGGTTCGACTCCCGGCAGGGATAGTATCCTTTTTCGTGTCAAAATTGTTAACCTGTTCATGGTGACCCCGATCACAAGAGTTCTTGCCCGAAAAAACACACACAACAGAGACAAAAGAATCAATTGAGAAAGTAAAGTAGATGTTTCCTTCTCCATTCTTTAAAAATATTGCACGTTAACAAGGAAATCAATATTATCTTGAACGAACTCTTTTCGCATAGAAAAACAGTCACCTGAGGTTTTTATTGAATATCAATAGATATCCTAGATAAGTTTCAGAACGCAGAAGGATATGTAGATTAATGTTAAATATGCGATGAATGCAGCTAGGGGTGTTGTTACGAAGGGGGGGGGGGGAGGGGGGGTGCCCAAAATTCGTTGTCAGACAGTGATGCCCCGATATAGACAACTCATAAATTTTCACTTTCGCAAGTCACACTTATTTTTAGATAAATCATCATGATGCTCCCGAAAAGGTAAGGTGCCCCCTTTTTCCGACCTTTTCAAAAATGTTACTATTGAAATCATATTTTTGAGACACATATCCCATAAGAATACTTGAACAGCTCCCCGTATCCAACAAATTTTACTTGGGGTTGGGAGAGGGGGAGGGCGTAACAAATCCATTTCAAACGTTTTAAATTTACATTTCTATTGCTAACTTTTCTTTAGATGACCTTTCAGCGAGTCGCTAATTCGCGGGGAATTCCCAAAGCACGCCAATGACTTATCCGCTTCAGCACCTCACGTTTGATGATAACGCAATATTCTTTCTGCTACTACGTGTAGTCTCCGTTACCAGACGCAAATATGTGACTTTCGAAAAATCTGAAATTCTGTAGCATCATTTCGGTTAAACGATTTCAAATTGACTGACTGCTATGTACTGAAGGTAATGTGAAAAGTTTTGGTAGTTGATTATGAAGATATGATTTATATTTTGATTTCATAAAATGGCGCCTAAATGACGTCACGGTTGAGTGATCGCACTGAGAAGAAGAAATTTTCTATTCTTGGACATAAAGAATAAGTGGTGCAAATGTGATGGCGATTGGGTGTTGTTTTTTTAACCCGGCGACAAAAAAAAAAAAAAGAGAGAGAGGATAAAAATATTGATACGCATTCATACGAAATCAAGATATGATCAGAAGAATCTGCTGCAGATCACCTTACAAACGAAACATAAAACCTTGTGTAATTCTAATTATCCGTCTCACCCCCGCCCCCGCTATCCAACAATATTGTTTAAATTCCAATTGAAATGTATGATGCACGTTATTAAATGTAGTGAGGTCTACGCGTTGCATAAGAAACTATGTTGTCTTTCCACCTCATATTCTTGAGACAAGGTCTGAAGAAATTAGACGTCTAGAATCAGGCTCGATTTTGTTTTGATGGGCGATAACAAAATGTAAGAGGAATTTCCTTGTTTTGTTTGGCGTCACCCCGAGGTTTTGGCGTTATCCGGACCAATCTCAACGAGTATGTTATGTATGATTTCCTTAAATCCTTGACTACTGATAACAAAAAATATAAGGATAACTAATCCTGAGCAACTGGATAAAGTAATCGTCTTACGGAAAGTTACGAATTTCGTTGAAAAGATTTCTACAAATGTATAATCATCAATATCTTTGAAAAAAACTTCCCCCTGTATCCAGAGCGATAACACTGACAAGAGTTCAATAATTAAGGTCCTAGCGGGGTGCCCTTTGGGACACCCTTTATAAGTGACATAGAAACAACATGTAAAAACATTTACACTCTTAAAGTGAATTGCGTGAATTTTAGCTCATTGGAGAACTGTTTCAATCCACGACAGTCGATTGATTTCCAACGTTTGCACTCAATACACATGTGTTAAAGCTACGTATCAAACACAAGGCGTTATTTCTAATATCAATCGGGTTATCATGAATTCCTAGGTCACGGGGGAGGGGGAAGGGGGGGGGGGGCACATGGTAATTTGTGCACCCTTTTGAAAGCTCAGTTGGCTTAACATAGAGACACAACCTATCAGGAATTTATACCAACCTTGGGATAATGTGACACTCCTTTTAAAAGTTTGTCAGTTTGGCACCCCACCAATATAAATTCATACACCCACTCATTCAAAGGAACTAGCGATTTAAACATGACGAGGAAATCCAATAAAGACAGACAAGTTGCTCTGAAACAAAGCAGAGCTTTAACTTATTGAATATGTTATGCCATGGTACTACTAGTTAAAGCTATTAATACTAATGTTAATTTTATTAGAGATGATGATAATGATAATATTTCTTCAAAATAAAAATCTAAGTTATTACATTACTGCAGTACTTAAAGATACTGTGTCCCTTTTGCAGCCAACATCAAATTATGTAGAACTTTGCAGGAATTATGAATATGTCATGTGTGTCCTATCAGTGGAATTTAAGCGTTAGCAGTGTCCTAATATTTAAATTATGCAAGGAAACCCGTTTACTTGCTAGACTTCACTGTCAGACACTATTGAGTGACTGACTGGCTTATTTTCTTCTTTGGTAATAACATCCATAAAATGAGCTGTAGACCTCTAAAGGGTACATGAGCATTTGTCTACATCAATAACCAACTTCTTGCAATGGCCAAAATTAAACTGATTGAATCTTTGCGCAGCATAAAATGTACGACCATTCGGTACAATGGTCTGAAAATCAGACTATTACTTACTGGCTCTGTAGCTCTTGAGTCGATTTGACAACTGATAGTCGATATTTTCACACTTAACGACATTTTCAAGCCCCCTTTTTTAAAGGAAAGTTCTAAATTAGTATTATCTTTTAAATGCCGTTGGAATTGAACCTTTTTGTTTTTTTGGCCTGCAAATGGGACATAGTACCTTTAATAGATGCATTTCATTTCTTCTCAACGATTAACGGATGACTTGTGGGAGTGTGCTAAACATATCTGGTTTCTTTACCAGAGTCTTTAAATTATAATTCACACTTTCAGTAATAAGGTAGTGTGAATGACGTCACAATCACCGCGAAGAACCTCACCATCTGTTTTTCTAACTTGACAATCTGCCAATATAACCCATACACCTGGATGATTGGTGGGCACGCCTTGATCATCTTTTCATTATGAGTTAATCTTTCCTTTGTTTCCAATACATTATTCGTGTCAAGGTCGGTTGTGGTCATCTTAAAGCCCCACTGCTCTACTTGTAGTTACTTGCGCCCTCTATATAGCAACAATGCCTAATCGGGGCCTTTTTCTTATGTCAATTGAGGTATGCTTTGATGAGATAACCACCTGTCAGTGACCACGCACGGAGGTCTAATTTCTCCTGGCAAAACTAGTGCAGTGGGGCTTAAAGGTATTATGTCCCATTTGCAGGCCAAAAAAAAAATGAAAGGTTAATTCCAACGGCATTTGAAAGATAATACTAATGTAGAACTTCCCTAAAAAAAGAGGGCTTGAAAATGTCTTTAAGTGGGAAAATAACGACTATTAGTTGTCGAACCGACTTAAGAGCTATAGAGCCAGTAAGAAATAGTCTGATTTTCAGACCATTGTATCGAATGGTCGTAGGTTTTATGCTGCGCAAAGATTCAATCATTTAAATTTTGGCCATTACAAGAAGTGGGTTATTGATGTAGACAAATGCTCATGTAACCTTCACAGCTCATTTTATTTCTGTTATTACCAAAGAAGAAAAAAAAAGCCAGTCAGTCACTCAATAGTGTCTGACAGTGAAGTCTAGCAAGTAAACGGGTTTCCTTGCACAATTTGAATAGTAGGACACTGCTAACGTTTAAATTTCACAGATAGGACATACATGACATATTCATAATTAGCGCAAAGTTGTACAGAATTTGAAGTTGGCTGCAAAAGGGACATTGTATTTTGAATAGACCATTTTCGAAATGTAATCAAATCGAGTGCACAAATCTTTACAACATAACCAGTCACCTGTTCTGAATAATTATATTTCAAAAGTCAGAACGAAGATTGCATACATTCCGTGTTGTTATGTAGGTCAGGCCGTAATGTTTGTCCTACCTTGCAACATGCCAAATCCAACCACATTAAATATTGGGGAGGTACTATTGATTTTAGATTTTGACAAAGGATGACAGTGATTTCGTTCTAAAAAAATAATACCATATCGGGCAAAGCATAATTATGATTATTATAATCCAATGTCGGAAAAAGCTTGTCTTTGCATAGACTTTATAAACAGATAAACCTTTGAATAACAGTAGACCTACCGCCGACGAACCGACACAATACATCACTTTACTTAGAGTTAACGGCATTCTGGCTCTAAACAGATGATTTCTTGATGTTGAAGCAGCATGCTATTGATTTGCTCTTGTAAAAGTGAACACGCTTCACTCATTGCAGAAAAACAACGAAATATAATTCCTCATCAATCGTAGATCCAGTACTTAGGTTCAATATAAAGTAATAAGTGGTTGGCCTACTATTGATGTACAGTGGCCAGAGGTGGATCAAGGGGATGGGGCGTGGGGGCACACGCCTCTTTTCCTTCCGAAAAAAAAAGATATTCACATAAATGTTTAGTTTACTCATTCAGAAATGCCTTTATAAGTACCGTAGAGCATCTTAAGCTTCCAAATTGTAGGGGCCTTTAAGTGGGCCCCGGTCCCCATGCCGTAAAGGCTTCGTGCTCGCAATTTCGTACATTTCAGGCGCCCCCCTTTTAGAAAATCCTGGATCCGCCCCTGGAGGTATTTCGATTTGCTTTCAGATTTCATGATAAGTAATTCATTTTGTATTTCCCCGACTTTCCGGTATTGCGGTGAAAACAGGAAAATCTCCTTTCCTGTGTTCTCTGTTTATGTCATATTAGTATTACAGAAGCCTTAAAACTTACAGGGAAAAAGGGGATTCACAAAATGTCCATGATATTGCGAACGTTTTTAGCAGAAGTCAAAATTGGTGAATTGAGGCTCTCCTTGTGCCATTATATTTCAACCTCGGCCTGTGGAAAATCTGTATTTGACGTTTCATATATTTTGTTTTATTGAACCTCTTAGCATGCAATATCTGTATAATATTATATACCTACAAAATAATCACCACCACACAAATGCAATTGCCTTTCAAAATACGTCATGTAATATTATCCATTAGCAACTGTAGTTCATAAGACTCTTATGATAAATGTTATTGATTGGAAAAAAGTGTTCAGTTTTGGTAGTTGCCATGTCAACGGCACTTTGCAGATACTTCCTGGCATTGTATGCCAAGTCATACCATCCACTGAATCAGACAAACTTACCAAATAAGGTCATATCAATTGTTTTTTATATGACTAAGAATGAAATTCGACTTAAACTTCCCGTTTAAACAGGAAAAGTGTCACTTGACAAGATAAATATCCACGTAATACGAATTCAAATGATTTACGCAATAATGATATAAACCAGGTCCCTGCTTCATAACACTTGTTTTCAATGACAAGTTACATTGATTATTATCAGCTACTGAAATCGTGGCATTTGATTAAATGAGAGCAAATTTGTCTTAGATATTTACGATTTGTTATTGGAAACAATTTTTGTAAAATAGGGCTCTGAGGCGTATCCAAGATTTGGTTTAAAAGGAATAGGGGAATTTAGGAGAAATATGTGACAAGTACAAAGCAAGAAATCACATTTGCATATATACATTTCGTGTCGAAATTTGGCACGGGGTGTTCTATTTACTTTCGATATGATAGAAGGGATTTTATTTGAGGGGGAACGTGCTTGACACCCCCACCAACTCAGCATTTGGTATTAGAGGTTGATGCAGGCAAGCAAACCGAAAACGGCAGAACATCTTTGAAGACAACTACCTATGTCAATTCTTAGACAAGAATTGATGTAATCGTGCTCTACCTGTTTCCCCAACCATTTAATGCGATAGACTAGTTCACAATACATTCACATTGTATTCGTGCCTATTAAATGATTGCACCCGAATCTTGCCGAAGGTATGCCCGACGTACCAACAATTTTATAATGGAAACTTCATCCTGGCGGAAAAAAAAAATCACTAACATAAACCCCGTCACTAGGCACATTGTGAAGAGTTCATGTCCGTGAAGGATGAGTTCATTCGGGTTATTAACCTGGGCAAGTTTCCATTCGACATGTTTTAGGGAAAAGCCAAAAGCCAGATATTCGTAGTAAGTTTAGTATAGGAAATACGTAATTGATCTTGCCAGCATGTTACATTAAAAAACAAACCCAAAAGAAGCCTTTCTCTTGAACTCGAATCCGGGAGAGCTCCCAATAATTTCTTCAAAACGGCAACCAACCGTATACCCGCATATCTAGTCAAAACAAATTATTACAAAAAAATCACATTTTGATTTCATTAGTGACCATACAGGTTCATTCAGATGTGACGCGGCAAAACCTAAGCAGTTTGTAACACAGTGCTACGCGCAAGTCCTTCCTTTGTCGTGCGCACTTGCCATTTATGTACACTTTATAAATTAAAAATAAATTTAAACGCGGTTATTTTTGGGGTGGTGGTTTACCTCGTATCTGAACAAACCTTAACCGTCCTGTTTTAATTGACTTTTTGTTCTTTTTACTATTTTCTTTCAATTTGAGCCAAATTTAGTTTGCAAAATGAAAACATTCTGTCAAGGAAATACCTAGTAACCCATTATCGAGCTTCAGTCAAGCTTCGTTTCACGTTTAAGTAGAATTATAAGGTGTTACCAGCAGATGGAATAACATATACCGCTCTGAGATTGATATTTTCTACTTTATATCCGCGTATGTAAAGGAAATACCTAGTAATCTATCATCGTATTTCAGGCAATCTTCGTTTTATATTTTTAAAGAAGAATTTGAAGTCTTTCAAACAGATAGAATTACATCTACCGGTCCGAGATTGATGTTTTTTCAGTTTATATTCGCGTATTTTTCCTTATGATATTAGAGGTGTTTACCTTTTCAACAAACATATATATTCTTTTAAAGGGATTGGGTATCTTTACCTCAGATTCTAAACAAAATCCTGGATTAAGCTCATGCTGCAATCATAATTATTCACCTTTAAGTCAGTCAGGAATACCATGACTTTTACAAGCCGATGTCCTGTTTGATTATCAAGATGTTTATGATTGGAATTAGAAATGTCAAATGAACAACGCTGCAGTCTTTTGAGGGAAATGACGATGGTAAAACTGGTCACTCAAAGATTTCTTTCTTTTTTGAAGCATTTCATGATCAATTTGAAGCGCAATTTCTTAGGGCTTTAATATTACACCATATCAAAGACACTGATAACGCGTAGGGCCGTGCATCTAAGAATCATTAAACTGGAAACATTGTTAAACAGCGCTTTTAAAGGACGATCAGGGTTTTTTTTAATTTGTGGGCGTTAGTTAATTTTTTCTTATGTATTTCCCCTAATTTTCCCTAATTACTGCACTGAAACAACACCTCCATGTAAATGAACTAATCTTGCTCTTCAAGATGCTAGAAGCCACTCCAAATGATTATGATTATGATTATTTTGTTATTGCAAAATACGTTTTCCTTGTAATCACGTCCTCTACAAAGTATTGGAATTAAAGAAGGTTCTTATAGTATGTTGGCTTGAAATAGGCTTCTATTTAAGGAAAGGAAAAAACGAGCCATAATTTTAGATAGGAGAACAAATGCTAGAAACCACGAAGCACATATTTTATGTCGAGGTCCTCTTTCGCTCTTTACTAAAAAAATATAATGTATTGTCTTGCTAGCTACTGATGTAGAAATCATTTTTTTGTACACAGGGTTTGAAATAAAAACATATACTAAAATTAAATATAGGGTGTGTCTGCATGGCAGGAAAGGAAAACATACATTCCGGGATTCATCTAACTTTATGGCTACATTTAAAGAGAAGGTTGAGTTCTGGGTAAAGGTGAAAAATAATCTGTGAGCGTTTTCATTGTTATTATGCGAGTGTGGGAGAACATAAATGTTCCCTGAAAAGCATGGCTCTTCTAATGCCTTTATGTATATATGACACATAACAGCTTTAAAAAAATGAGCCTCATCTTTTATGCCACATGATTGTGTAGTCCCATATAAGCTTTTCTGTGTATATTGCTTGTTACTTTTACCAAGACTGGGCTAAATTTCTTATCATTTTTATGATTCCAGAACCTTGCAGTACACGCCAATCCATATATGCTAGATGATCAATCTTTTGTGATCGATTCCACACCGTTTCTTTCACAATGCAATCGCATGACCAGAACTCAACTTTATCTTTAAGATTTCTCAATTTTGAATGAATGAATGGACATTTCCTAACATCATTATTTGGGGTCTGTCTGCATGTTCGTCACTGCCTTTGTCTGTCTGTATGTCTCTGTCTATGTTTGTCTGCCTGTCTCTTTATCCCCCTTCTCTCTCTCTAAATTCAACTATAAATATGTTATAGTTGAATTTAGAGTGAGAGAAGGGGAGAAAGAGACAGGCAGACATACTTGATGCCTGCTGGAGTGCCGATCGAACATCATATTGATATCTGTTGTCTTACTAGAATGGGAGCTTTTTGAACAAGATTGTATAAGGGGTGGTTGTACGTCCCCTGCATTCCAGTTACATGAGGCAACTAACTACCTCTTTATTAGCAAGTCTTCTGAAGATTGAGTTGCATGGCTTGCACATTGACGCACAAGGAAGCACATGATTGCCTGGTAATCACACATCCAAATGCATTAGACTGTGAAATAACTGAACAATTCGCATGTTATGTTCAAATATACTAAAGGGAATGATGAACATCAATCCCGAGACATAAATGAAGTTGATAAACATCTTGTACCTGGATTGAACAATTATTATATAACAAGGTAGAAATAAAAATCGTATTAAACTAAAGTTTGGAAGCTGTAAAACTGGAGGATGTTAAATTCATTTGGGAGAATTTTCACGATATTTCTCTGAATAATATTTATGTGATCCTTTGATGTTTAATTATGTGTATTGGAAAAGTAGCATGCATTATGTGTTGCTACGTCGGATAAGCCTCAGGAAAGTTTGTTAGTTGTCAAGAGAAAATTTGTATGAAAGTGTGCAGAAGTTAGTAAACAGGGTTTATGGCTTCCATACAGGTTCTTTCACAGTTTATTTGCCAGTATAGTCTCCTTCTTCTTTAAAAATATACATGGAAACACATGCGCCTTGCAATCAAATATCCAGCATGTCCAAAAGGGTTATATAACAATTACCCCTTGGACAATCACCGCGCCCAATAACCAGCTGGACAATTACACCCCGGAAAATTACCCCGGACAATCAATGATTGTTTCTTCGTTAAAAGATTGAAGCTGATAACTACTGCTTTCCATTGATTTGAACTTGTACTGGCTAAGGGGAGACATTTTGTTGTATGTTTATGGCTAGAAAGCCATATTTCGAATACGGCAAGAAATAGTTAACAGATTCGGACCAAAAGTTCATGACACAGGTATGTGTAGTCCTATATTCCCAATTCTGTGTACAGTGCATGTGACTTCCATTCAAGATTATTCGATTTCTTATCAATGTTACGATTTAAAAAGCTCGCAATATACGCCAGTTGTTTCACACAACCAATCTCTCAACAACAACGAATGTCCAGGATGTAATCGTGTGACCAGAAGTCAACTTTATTTTTAATGAACTAAAACTGAAAATAAGCATTTTTAATCTAGAGTTATGTTAATATAATTCATTTATTAATTAATTATGTAAATATATTATCAAAACAAGGTTGAAATAATTAAACCAAAAGTTTTTCCCTTCAATCTTGCCTGTCAACAAAATTGCTTTTTATTATATGACACGATGGCTTTGTTTCTGCATTATTACGTCTTGTCAAAACAAGGTGTTGAAATAATTGAACCAAAAGCTATTATTTTCAATCTCGCCTGTCAATAGTGTACTTTCATATAACATTATGACTTTGTTTCTAGGTAAACGAATAGAAACTGAAAAAAACTACATGTATTTTTTATTTCAACAGAGTGTTTACTGGGAAAGGCCTGGGGCTACATCCACAAATCGTCTAATGGTCGTTTTTAATGAATAAATCCATCTTTAAAAGAAAGTCTTAATTAACAAACATTGTGAAACCCTAATAACAAATATCAATTATCATCTTTTTTTCAAATCACATGAAATGCTTTTAATTAAAATAAATTGTGTTTGCCATGGCCAATAGACATTCTTTTGATTTTGTAAATACTTGAAGTAATAAAGTAAAGAAACAAATTCTGCTGTTATTAAACCAAAGCATATTCAGGGTCTACTTCCCCTTTAATGAACAGGGGGTAATTTTCGGGGGGGGGGGGTTAATTGTCCTTGAAGGGTAATTGTTCATGGGAGGGGGAATTGTCCAGGGGGTAATTGTCCTGACACGCTAATAAGCCTTAAACTGTGTCATAACTTAACGATTCGCTTGTCATTTAGAATATTAGGGAAATATTCTTATTACCATTCTACAGTTCTATACAGCATATCTTTTTAGGGGGGGGGGGGGAGTTGTTTGGACTAAAGAAATTCCCGTGACTTTATTCTTAAACCTGATATTAAGCATCCTGTAACATTAGCGATTTTAACACAACATAATTTCAGTGATTTCCAAAAAGTAGTAGTAGTAGTAGCAGCAGAAGTAGTAGTAGAAGTAGAAGTGGTAGTAATAGGAGAAGTAGTAGTGAAAGTAGTAGTAGTAGCAGTGGTAGTAGCAATAGTAGTGGCAAGACCGTACAAACTTTTTTTTAAGGGGGAGGGGGGTCTTAGGGCTGCCAATTTTGAACCAATCTAAAAGGAGAAAATAGCGGCGAATCAGCCGGCGAATAAGGGGGGATGGGGATAATGGGCATTTTTTTTGCTCAAAGGGGGGGGGGGGGGGGGGAGGGGGAGGGGAAGTGTATCGAACACCATTTTCTATCAACACCTCCCCCCCCCCCTCTTAAGCAGCGAACAACATTAATGGAGGGGGTCTCACGAACCTCCGGACCCGTAGTAGTAGTAGTAGTAGTAGTAGCAGTAACATCGTGTGAACTGCAGAGAAACATTTTAAACGACATACATGTAACAGGAACTTACGCAAGGGTATCTGGTCAGAATAATGAATATGATTTGAAAATATAATACCGTGCCCTACTTAATGAGCATGGCGAAGGGCAGATAACAGAATCAGACACAAATATTTGAATCGTATCGATGGCGTAGCGAATGGGGGCACGTTATTCTTGTGCCCCCATCCAGTTAAACAAGAACACAAATTTAGGTCAGAGAGTGCAGGGGTTTGCAAAACAGTGAGGGAGAAAGATAGAGAGAGAGAGAGAGAGAGAGAGAGTGGGAGGAGTCGAAAGTGAAATGATAAGAGAACCTCCCTTTTCACCCTAAAGAAGAAGAAGAAGTAGAAGAAGAAGTAGAAGAACAAGAGGAAAATGAAGAAGAAGAGATAATGATCAAACTAGAAATGAGCTCAAATTCACTTACGCTGAAAAGGAAAAATGCAGTGTGAAGATTCATCTTGGCTGAGCGGTAGTACTTAGTAAGTGAGAACAAAAATCACGTTCCGACGGGAATATTCCACACGTCACTCTAATACAAGACACGAATGGACTGGCGGGATGAAAGTCATGAATAAGAAAACACTTTTCCGATCAGCTCTGAAATATGTCGCACATCTGTGCGGTTCCTGACAATGTTCGCATCAAAATGTCAAACAGACTGAGAGTAAGCGAGTTTAAGGTCTGCATGCGACCATGGACCATGATATGACAGTCAGGCTCGGCGGTCTACCAGTAAGTAGGGCAACACCGTCTTGAGGTCATTCGGAGTTTTCTGCGCATGCGCCTGTTATACGATACGTAATATATAGGTATGGATGATAGGGCGGTACTGAAATGTTGTTATTATAATAGGGAAACAGGTCATTGAATGATGACTGATGACGTAGTTGTGCTGCAGGCCGGATGACTCCTCATATGGCAACGACTCGGACAATATTATTATCACCAGCTCGATCACTACCAGGATGAACGTAACAACAGACACTTTCAAGAAAAAAATTGTCGCCCTCTTTGGCAATGGACATGCAAATCGAAACTCAATTGACTAGCAGCTCTAGAGGGCTACCCATCCCCAATTTGAAGAAAACAAAATAATGATAACTCATTTCCCGCACAACAGAGACAACTAGATATCTCTTGAGCAAATACAAAAGCCGTTATTTTCCCTAACAATTTTTCTAGGACATGGACCTAGTTTTACAAGGTAAAGTGTCTTTCTATAATTTCATTTAGTGAAGGATTTTTTCCCCGTTTTAAATGTAAGATAGATATATAATATAAGAACATGGGTATATATAAACAGAGTGGTAGACGTAAGCTTATTCAGCTAGATGTATGTGCAGGTACAAGGAGATCCGGGTCACCTTCCTGGGAAGTTTATAAACAAACATGCTATACAGCGCACGTTGCCATGTTTGGCAAACACACAATCAGCACGCCCCATTTCGCGTCCACATGAAATGGGTCGGCCAAAACAAATGGCTCTATTTAGAATCTCTTGACACCTCCCTCTGTCGTTCATTTATTTGCATTTAATTATTTACTTCACCTCTTTGTTATTTATTCGGTTTAAAAATGTCAACACGTAAAGTTCAGGAACTCATAATGCTTGATTGATTTACAATGAAATTGAATAATGTAAACAAAGTTTAACCAAAATTCTCGATCAGTTTCATTTTCGTATGACGTTTTTGAATTAAACAAACAAAATGTAGACTTTTCCACACACAAAAACAAGTGAAAGAGGGAGAGATGAGGGGGGGGGGGGGGGGAGGGCTCCCTTCAACCAAATTTGAGACACATTTTTAAACACCTAAACGGTTTTGCTAATAACTGTATCCTGCCTATGTTTATACTGTTGCATCGTTTCCTTTACCTATAACACACAAAGCATCATCCTCCTTGGATGGCTCTTTTGAAATATGTCTACCACCTCCTCCAATTTGATGACCATGTCGGAATGAATTTGCATACGTGGCGTAGTGTGGCTCAAACATTGGGAGCACCAGTTTTAAATGTAGAGCAGCATTTTTCAACTTATTTATGTTATAGCCACGGCTCCCTTTAAGGAGTTAAATAAGTTATGCGTCAACCCGATCCAAATTCTTTCAGAGAGTACTTGTTTTCCAATCCTCGTATACATATTAAACGTACGGGCACATTTTCCGCGTGAGGTCCTCTTGCCCGAAAATATAATATCTGAAACCAAAAATTGTGAGCGAGAGAAAAAAAGTTGTACTTTTATTATTGCAGAAATGTTATTTAGTTATCAACATGCACTAGATAAAATGTAAAGTTATATTTTTGGTCATCTTTTTGCAGGGAATCATCCAAATTTTTCTATTTTGCGAGAAGTGAAGCAAGAAGTGAAGCAAACGAGGAGAAAAAAAAGACAGTTTGTTGTGGTATAAATCCCATTTATATATACAAATACAATAATTGAGGGTACCATTAGGTAACATTCCGCCCGAATCATGAAGATATTTGGTCATCGAGGTACCCCAATATCGTCATATCATCATATGGGGATATTCATGGACCCCGCTGCCTGAGACTGACCCGTTTCCAAATTTTGCTTGCGACCGAGGCGCGCAAGGAAATTTCATCTTGACCATCTCTGAAATGTTATTTCCTTATCAAAATACCCAAAGTAATATATATTTGGTAATCTTGCGGTTACTGATGCTTTGTTTCTATCATCATGTTTATTCTATTATTGCAAAATATATTTTGAATGTAACTAAAATACTCTCGCGGCACCCCGGTTGATAAACGCTGTACCAGATAGTTAAAGGGGGCATAATGACTAGGCCTGGATGGGGATAAGTGCCCCTTTGAAGTGGGAATTTTTTTCAATTGTGAATGTTAAACGGACACACATACATACTCTTTCTCTTTCTGTTTCTTTTCTTGTATGTTTAGTCATATCTCCAGTTCTTTTCTTATCTGCGGTATGCTTTATCAATGACGCAGAACGGATCACCCGAAAGAAATTTGAAGCTATGATTTTATAGCACACCACTTTACTGATTCACATACTATTATAATCTTTGAAGAACGTTTTCCAGCAATCTTTGTCGTTATATTATCTCGCGTTCTTTTTCCCTTTCCTTCATCTCTTCCCTCACTCTCACTCTTTTTTAGCGGTTATCTCGTAACTATTGGGTTTGGAGACTGCTTAGGCACTATGTTTCTTTTTTCTTTTGATAAAATCTTTATTCAGATACAAAATCATGGAAGACATCATACATAATCATTTACAACAAGCAAATCAGCACATATTCAAATTTCTATATATCTTTCGCTATCTTCATACACTTCAACTTCTAGTCTGTATTATAACATAAAATTAACCTTTTCCTTACTTTTGTTGCTACATTTTTATTAAATATATTTACAACACTCGCTTTCTAAATCGCAAATAAAGCATAACGAAGTAGTAAATTAATATTTTTAAAATTTTCCTTAGCGTCATGAAAACCAGATACAATACAACTAGGTGAAATTTAAAATTTCTACAGAAGAAGTTACATAATATTACGCATCTATTGTCTTATTTTTTTCTTCAACTTCTAGTTTGTATTTTAACTTAAACAAGAAATATTTTCCTATAATTTTTTTTGCTACATTTTTATTAAATTTATTAACAACACTCGCTTTATACATCTCAAATAAAGCATAACAAAGTAGCAAACTAATATTTGTAACATTTTCCTTTGCGTCCTGAAAACCATATACAATACATCTAGGTGAGAATTTAAAATTTCTACAGAATAAGTTACATACAATGTACTATAACGCATCTATTGTCTTATTTTTTTCTTCAACTTCTAGTTTGTATTTTAACTTAAACAAGAAATATTTTCCTATCATTTTCGTTGCTACATTTTTATCATATTTATTAACAACACTCGCTTTATCAATTGCAAATAAATTTGCAGTATTAAATTAATGTTAGTTACATTTTCCTTTGCGTAATGAAAACCATATACCATACAAATGGGTGAGAATTTACATAATATTTCAATGACATTCCAAAATGGATAACAAAATGGATACAACTGTTTGCGCATTAGAAAAATACATGCATTATGGTACCCGTTTTGTCACAGTATTCACACAAATCGTTTTCTTTGAGGTTCCATTTGAATAAATTAACAGGTGTTTGTAAAGTATTATATGTAAATTTAAAGTTGAATTGAATCAAGTAATTATCACGAACATATTTCAATTTAGATAACCTCAGAGGATCCCACTTGATAAGAATCAAATACTAAAAAACAATAGAGCATTTCCATTTTTTTAATGGATTTTTTAAAACTCTGAAAATTACACAACAATTTTAACCATCTAAAGACATAAACTGTGAAAACACGTCAACCATATTCATACCTCCATTTTGAAGAGTATTTATCATGTATTCCTTTTTCACTTTCGCTCTATTACCCCATGAAAATTGTAAAATAACTATTTATACATGTACGCTTTCATCACGACAAAACTTGAGCTGTATAATTTAATTTTGAAAATGACAAATTTAAAATTCCTCCTTTTTCCAAAAATTAATATTTTTTCAATCATATTTATTTTCCTTCTATCCGGATTTTACGCCCTGTACAAAAAATCATCATATCATCAGCCTGTTGAGCTATCTTAATTTATGTAGTGTGTTTTCCGATAATAACAATGTTTTGTGTGCTAATACGCAGAATTATATATCATCATAAATGACTACTTGGGAATTAATCATGTCTTAATTAGCAGTCTTTGATGTGTTACAGAGGATGAATACTTGGAATTTGAACGTGAGGCTCCTTGGAATCCCACATTAGTTACACAGCAAACAATGAAATTGAGTTCGATCGAGAGGATTTTTCTCGTTCTTACAAAACGATCTCTCACGTCCAAAGAGATTCGATCATACATAGTCAATAAAAACGCAATGTACATTTTTTTCTTCCATCGCGATATTATGCTAACAAGTGGAAAAGAGCTCATTAATATCAAAGACGTCATTTATATTTATGGAAAAATTTGTGTATTTCTCTCAATATTCATCAATTTTCTTCTACATTTTAATATATTGTAGTCGAGGCAATTGTCTACGAGATCAATACACATTTATTTTCATTTTAATGATGTCCTCATAGTACACACTTCGATTAAAGGCCACATGTCAGAATTTTCTTAATTTGCGTGTTATGTCTATGGAAGGTGAATTTTGTTTACATCATGAATCTACATGACATTCTTCTTTGAGCACTATCTATCTTATTTGTGCTCTGTTTTCTCCCAAATTTGGGTATGTTATAGCTGAGACCATGGGCTATAAAAAACGTTGTTTTAGTTTTTTGATCAGATGATGAGATCATGTCACAATTTTCAGTTGAATGTTGAAATGATGAATATGTCACGTATGTCCTATTTGTGAAACTTAAACGTTAGCAGTGTCCTCGTATTCAAATTATGTAAGGAAACCCTTTCACTTTCTAGATTTTACTGTCAGACACTATTGAGTGACTGACTGACATCTTTTTTTCTCTGGTAATAAAATACATAAAATGAGCGTTATAGGGAACATGAGCATTTGGCTACATTAATAACCCACTCTGTTCTCATTGAACTTCATGCAATATTTGGTAGTAATACTACAGATACTTAAACTGATATCAATGATTTAAACTATTTATCCGAAAAAGAATATGAGTTTCATTTCAGTAGGTTTCTGAACTGTAAATATTATATTGATGAGGATTTTACGACTGAATTCAGTAACATTGACTATCATTTTAGTATTTTAAATTTTAATTTGCGTAGTTTAAACATACATTGTAATGCTTTATCCAATTTCATCTGTACTTTATGTATAGATTTCTCTGAAACTTGAATCAATGACAGTACGCCACTATTATTCAATGTGTCTGGTTATTCGTTTATACATTCTAATCGCCAAGGAGGAAAGAGTGGAGGTGTTGGTCTATTGGTCGCTGACAATTTTGAATATGAAATACGCAATGATATATTTATATTATACCCATCATACAATTATGAATCACTGTTTGTTGAAAGCAACTTCCCGAGACATAGGAATATTATTGTAGGTGTCATATATAGAAAACCCCAATCAAATATCAATGATTTCATCCCTGTCTTTGAAAATGTTTTACAGAAAACTTATACTGAACATAAACAGGTTTATATAATGGGAGATTTTAACATTGATCTCGTGAAATTTACTGGCAATGCTGTATGTAATTTCTTGAGCGCAATACATTCAATTTGTTGTATTCCTTTAATTGACAAGCCTTCGAGAAAGACTGACAGATCAATATCCCTCTAATCCACATTCCTTATACAGTGACAGTATATATCCATCCGATATTTAAAGACTTTATTTTCAAGCAACTAGCGAATTTCACGTCGTCAACTCAAAATGATCGCTAGTGTATTCCCACATTTATTTTGACTTTTCATTAACGCCGGGACATCGTGACGTCCTACACTATTCACTTTTAATTATTCAGGCATAAGCTTTTATTTATCAATTACATTTTCATTTCTTTGAATAACATATTGTCGTCAAAATGCGTTCTTCATGATGTAAATTAGAGTCAAAGGTGTAAACTGGTTACTGCACAGAGTCAATGTTCATATATTGTTTCAATCTATCTTCCCTAGATCCATAATGATCAAGGGATCGACACAATTTAAACTTGACATATGGATAGATCATTATGGGAGGAGCATTTTATAAAATAATACGATATCGTGTAATGCATTCTTCGTTATGTAAACCAATATCATACGTATCACCTAATTCGTCTAAGTGACGAATTAATTCTATTTTTCTTTTCTTCTCAAGTTCACTCTCCTTGTACGTTTCCAGAATCTCATACTATACTACTCCGTTTTCGCCTCCTATAATACCTTTTAAATTCCGACCTACTATATTGTGTTTTTTAATACTCAGTAGGGGAGCCTATTCGCATACAAGCTATGCTTTTTATTTATGCTCCCCACATTTAACATTGTTTTACCTTGCCTGTCACATCTATATATTTCGAAACTTTGTACTACCTATTTTCCGTACATTTTATTCCATTTGAAATCTTTAATTTTGTTAACGTGAAATCTACGCTTATCCGCCTGTATACAAAATAAAAAAACTTCAAACTTCAAACTGCAAGCGTAAATGTATTAGCTCATCAATATCAGCGCAGCACAATACACGTCATATAGTGTCCTGTATAGACACTCAACGATTCAAAGTTAGCTAAAACACGGTAATTAGCTTTGACAATTCTTTAAACAGCACTGAAACCAGCAGACAATCGCTGATGTAACTTGCTTTTTTTTTCTTGGTAAGCGCTAGAGCAGGATATATTTTTTCATAAATCTTATTATTCTCTATGCACAATACAACATTTCAATCGTTGAAGCAACTAAATAAGTGAAATTGATAGCGGTTAAGTTTCTGGCAAGATTCATGTTTGTTAACGTTCATGTAAAGCCTTTAGATTAATTTTAATCTTTTGGCTGAATCATAGACCTAACAAAAATATAGGATTAAATGAGATTACGTTTTTTAACTATACATAATTTTTCGCTTTCGATAAACAACATTGTATGATTAAATAACATTAATCTCTAATAATATAATTATAGAATTTAAAAAGCTCATATAAGGATATTACTAAAAATACTATCAATCCCATTTTATTCTCGTGTTTTTCACTGGTCAGCTGGTCTAGCAATCTATTCATGCCAAATGTATTACTTTCCTGGAAGTCACAATGTGGTATCGATGCTGACTGTCCCTCTACTTGACAGTTGGATACCTTGCCTGCTCGAAGTCGCCAAGGACGTTCAACCATCCTGCGACCCAGTTGTATTGTTCTTTGCCCTGACGAAATCGTCACTGCGACGCTGACCGGGCTTGACCTCGGCAAAGTTGCAGTGCATCCATCGCACCCACTGCTCACGGACCTCCTTCTGCCGGACGCAGAACATGAAGAAGACGAGGAAACCCTGGAGGGAGTTTAAGACGAGGAAGAGGATGTTGAAGACAACACGGGCACCACCAATGGCGAGGAAACCGAACAACCATGTCAGACCGAGCAAGACAGAGATGGCGACGGCGTCTTGGACCCGTCGCCACATCTCACCGCGGCTGGCTTGGTTGGTCTTGTTGTCAGCGACGGATTTGCGGCATGACAAGCGTTGCATGACGATACCAAAGATGGTGAAGTTGGCGGCAAGTAAGAGAGCGACGATGAGTAAGACGCCGTAATACAGGGCTGGACCCGGCTTCACAAAGCAACTGTTAAGCGAAGAGAGAAAAACACACCATACTTAAGTTTGAGAACAGAGAGGCCATCTTATCACGGTGTTATTCTCTTCAACAAAATATTGACGAATTAAAAGAGCGATAATAATAACAATAATTTATATATAATGATATTGATAGTGATAACTCAACAAGAAGCAAATAAATCACAATTCATTATTACTTTGAAATAAGTACATGCTCAAAGGGCCTTTACAGTTTCCATGAAAAGACGCAAAATGACGACCTTGTCGACATAGGTTTTCAAAATTAAAACAACTCATCGATAATTGCACATACAATGAAAAGTTCACGGGCCGACACATTTTCCATGAATAATACAAAATGGCGAAATTGGATGCTTTCAACATTGGTTTTCAAAAATATTATGATGCCTTTAAAACAAGATGACGATTTATGAGAAAATTTAAATATTTAACTTACTAAGTCCCGTCTCCCGAGTAGAGGGAGCTATCAAATGCTACTGTTACGATACACACGAGAAGAGGCAAACCTGTAAACAAAAATATAATATCGGAAAGACTTAAAGATGTCAACAAATCAATATAGGTGAAAGGGTCTAATTTTCTCAGGAAGATTGACTTCCCGCTGCCTGAATGTTAACTTTTTTCCATTTTTTTTTCAGATCGTTTGTGGTGGGGAAGTAACCACTAGTTTACATGTCCTTTAAAAATCTGATAATAATGATAATAATTTTGTTTAAACAGGAAATTTTCATCAGCCTCAATGCTGTTCTTCATGAAGGTCGTTTAATTATTAACTTAGTATCCCCCAGCAATTGCCAGGTACCCATTTACACCTGGGTGGAGAGTGGCAAGTGTTGATTAATGTCTTGCCAAAGGACAGTGGCGTAGACAGGTTCGTACACCTGGGGGGATGACTCAGGGGCGGATCTAGCTTTTTGCTAAGGGGGGGGGGTGACCAAAATAATGACGATGCGGAGCATCGTCCACGAGCCGCGAAGCGGCTAGCCGATTTTTTTTTGGGTGTTTATTTGAACCCCGTAAGTGATGTTTTACCGTCTGAATTGGTTTTCACCGTGTGAATGCGGCTAATAACAATAAACACAATTACAATAATGATGAGGATTATTATTATCATCATCATAATTATTATTATTATTAATATTATAATTGTTATCATTATTATTATTACTATTATTATCATCATTATGACTTATTAAGTAAGCAAATATCATTCCCCAAAACCTGGGGGGATGATTGTACATGCCATCCCCCCCCACCTTGTGAGGTGGGGGGATGCATCCCCCTCATCCCCCCGTTGTCTACGCCCCTGCCAAAGGACCATAAAGCTGGGATCGGTCTTGAATCCCTAACCCTAGGATTGCGAGTCAAGTAAACAACTCTCTATACCACGACACCCCACATTATTTTCTTAGTAGACCAAGACACTCACCATAAGCAAAAAGCGCGGCCTTACGCATAAAATAAGACACGGTGGCGGCTAGGACCTTGACGAAGAGGAGGTACATATTGATAGCTTCCACCAACATCCACGACATCGACGACAGCAGAAAGAAATGGATGAGAAAACCGACCGCCCCGCAACCCGCGGTCGTGGAACAGCGGTTGATACCGATGACGAACACGAGATAGAGCCCGAGAAGCGCGAAGCAAAGGTTAATCAGGATCCGCTGAGGTTGCTTCGAGCGTAGTTTTCTGTTTATATTAAAAAGGGTGATCAAATTTGATTATCAATATTCGTTTACAGTTTGTAGAATGATACGGGCCGACATGATGGCAGCATGGTCCCTAAAAAGAACATCTACCTCATGGATGTTACCTTTTGGGGGTCCGTTCTCGTAATGTCCAGATTGTAATGTCGAAAAGAAAAACAGCTTTGGGGATTGGGAACAATTCAACATGATTTTAGCATACATTTCAGGGAGCTGCTTCAGAATTTTGTCCAGTTCCGAAAAGTTTCACAAGCGAAAGATAATAATTATCAAGCATGAAAAGTGCTGTCAAATTCAATTAACGCAGACTTACACCCATATAAATTGTTCTTCTGGCATATGACCTACAAATGCAACATTTTAAAGTCGCAATATATTATATACAACTTGAAATTTTGTAGTTTTGTCCATTCCTGCCAAATTGTGTTTGCAGAATAAACATCATTTTTGCTTACGATAATACTGCTATTAATAAAAATCGATCACAATTTGTTAACTCATATGAAAGTAATTCAATGAGTAACTTATTCCACATATTAAAAGTATCGTCATTTCCTGAGCAATAGTAGGCCTGTCTTTTGTTATAGCTTTATCCATTCCTATCCATTTACATGATGAAAGATCGGTTAAATAATCTTTGGAATATTATATTTGATAAAAATAATACTTTGATTTAAAGAAAATGTTTCAAAATACCGCTTCAAACCCGGGTTTAAGCTGTTCTCAAGATTTCCAAATTGTTAGTCAAAGAATACACAAGGATGTAAAATATTGACGTTTGATGAGTCGGAGGGAATATTAGGAAAGATCACTTACTTCATGCTCAGATAGGTAACAAGTGTAATCACTAGGCATATGATGGAGATGATACAGCCGATCATACCTAACACATCTAAAACGTAGAGGCCCACATCTCCTGATACATCCTACAAATAACGAATGAAGCATTGCAAGAGAGGGAGAGAGAGACACACACACATAATTTGAACACATGTTTACGGGTACACCAAATGAATGATCCATGTAATATTGAATATTTTACAGCGCTCACATCTACCACGTACATTATCCAAGCCACTCCAATATTACCCAAGCTCGAACTAGGCGAGGCCTGTCGATTCCGGTGCACTCAAGAAATTCCTTCCCATACCAATACCCATTTAACACCTTGGAGAAGAGTGGCAAATAAAGATTTATGTCTAAATTGCAAAAGAACAATAGTGCCGCACGTTGGCTCGAACCCACGACCTTCGTATCACTAGTCAAATGTTTAAACAATTTGGCTACGCCGCCTCTGTTTTCGACAAGTCTTAAAGCCCCACTGAACTACTTGTAGATACTTGCTCACTCTATATAGAAAACAATGCCTGGGCGGTGCCCGTCGGTCCCCCATGATCCTCTTTTTCCTATGTTAATTGAGAGTTGAGTTGAAGAGATAACCACCTGTCAGTGATCATGCTGGGTGGTATAATCCTCCCTGGCCAAACTAGTGCAGACGGGCTTTAAGATCCTACATCACACTCTGGTGGTGATACTGTTCAATTATTTACCGTTGTAATGACCCTGAAATCTAAACCCTGCAAGTCCATTCATGGCAGAGAGATGAACAACAGTAACATGGATAGTAATAACCGCGATTCAAGGTATAATATACGATAGCGGTTCTAATACCGAGAAGTATTCCACGGTGACACTTCTACGAAGATAGCTATTTTTCCAACTATTTACCATGTGTTTTTTTTTTAATGAAATTAAAAGACATGAAAAGAAATAATAATGTACCAATAAAACGGCAAAGCTTGTCAGGTGATCACAAAGACATCGTATCCTATTGATGTCGGGGTTGTCTTCTCGTCGACATCCTTCTGACGACCATCGACCTCCTTGATCAAATTTATCCCAGAACACACACGTCCTTTTATCCACCGCCTCACTGTCTCGATTCACCTGTATGGAACGGGACGAAGCAGACACACAATCCAAAGGCGGATCGATCCGACCAAAAAATAAGGGGGTAAAATGTTGAACAAAGATACAGTTATTTTTTTAAATATTTTTTTGTTGGGGGAGGGCGCTGTTTGTTATTGGGTTTCTGTATGGAGTAAGGTTCCCTAAACCCACTATCAAGCAACGTGCCGTCACTGATTAGTTCCATATATTTCAGGTTGACAATAGGCGCATGAATACAAAAAAGTAAGATCCGGCTCATGATCAGCGGGTGTTCAGCTAAGAGTCAAATTTTGACTTTGTTTGATATTTGACGCTCAACTGGTCAACAAATTTGACTCGCGGTTTTCTACACAATTAAGCAAATGAGTGCATTTTGGACGTACCACATGCGTGCTTGTCTCTGTTTCTAGGGGCCTATAATGCAATAATAATCGAGGCTTTTCTTATATATATGGCCTCGTGTGGACAGGACAGGACAGTAAACCCGTTACATACGAGTCGTCAGCGAATAGTGCGCGGCCTTGAACGGGCCGCCATGTGAACATGACATCGTACAAAGAGAGAGTGTTATTTAAAATGAGCAGTACAAATGTGCAATGACTGCATGTCGTATGTTCAAATTGCTTACATAGGCCCGATTAATTGTTACGTTATACCCCCTTCACATACACGGATTTTTCTTACGAGTCCTTACGGATCGCCAACTCGTAGTCAATGGCAAGCATCCTTAAATAACTCGCTGGTATCCGTAAAAAAGTAGTCACAACTCGCAACAACTCGCAGACACTCTTAAGGATCCGTGAAAGGAGACGCAAATTTGGTGACATGTCAAACATCTTCTTACGATTGTCCACGGATTGATTTTTCCTTAAATAACTCGTAAATAGCTCGTAACAATTCGTAAGTATCGTAAACCGCTCGCAACAACATGTAACCATCTGTAAACTGCTCGCAAGAATCCGTAAATGACTCGTAACAATTTTTGTTAACGATTTGTTACGGTAAGTTTACGGTTTGTTTACGTAATTTTTACGGATTATTACGGGTGCTTACGTGTTGTTTATGATTTCATTCGGGTCGTGTTACGATGGCTTTACGGATCGTTACGAATTATTACGAGCACTTAACGTGTAGTTACGAGTATTTACGAATAGATACGTATACTTTACGTATTCTTAACGATTTGGGGAAAGGTATAAAAGCTGCAAATTCGAACACTTAATTTTCACTTGTTATTTTTTGGCTAAAATCGTAGGGACTCATAAAAACTCGTAACTAACTCGTAACTATTCGTTACAACATGTAAACAGGTCGTAACTAACACGTACGTTGCTCCTAATTATCCATGACATCTCGTAACAAATCGTGTAACTTCGCCGTAAATACATCGTGATACCTCGTAATAATCCGTAATAAACCATAAATAGCTATTAAAAACTCGTAACAAATCTTAAATCGGTCGTAAAAGTGGCCAAATCGCAAGGATCCGTGAAAGATCCGTGAATATATGCGATCCGTAAGGACTCGTAAGAAAAATCCGTGTATGTAAAGGGGGTATTAAGGAAATGATGCCATGTGTGCAATGGGCATAATACCTGTTGCACAAAAGGTGTCATTTGCCTGACGCACGGGGGTAATAGTGCAGGTAATGACGTAATCGAAATGACGCCCCGTGTGTAACTTGCATTAGCGTAATATCGTAGCCCTTTGCGTTTTATATTTGAAAGAGAAATTGTAGATAGTATTTCATAAATGACTCTCATAAAATTCAGGTATACAAATGACGTGTTGAGAGTGAATAAATCATTTCAGATTGATTAAAGCACGCAGTTTTTCCGCTGCTCTTTTTAATGAATCAAACGAACTCACATCCAGTTCAAGGAAGGCTATCTCCACTTCACCACCCTGCGGCAAACCTTCAATGACCGCACCCTCCACGGTCGCTGATATGACCCGGGTGCCGACCGCTAGTCGACGACCACAGCCGAGATCGTATTCTTGGTCTGGACTTAAGAAGAGCTTACTGGTCTGGAATATGAAGAAAGTCACTGGAACAGTTCCATTTTCTGAATGGTAGAGAAGATGGGAGAAGAATTACTTTTCAGGGACTTTCAAGAAAGGGTGTACGCGTTATTCTAACTGGCTATTCCCATTTTCTCACATATTAAAATTACTGATTGATTTAACTTTTTTGGTCTCATATAAAGTTCTCTTAATTTCATCATAGTTCGATGTATGTTGTTATCGCTGCTGTTGTTGTTATTGTTGTTGTTTAGGCAGTAGACCTGACAATATCACTATTAATTATCAATACACAAGTTAACATACAGGAACGTTTGTTGCTAAATGGATTCACGCTTTGAAAACAACTGCTCGCTTACCACCTAAGCCTCGTGTTTTTTGAATGATTGCAAATAGATTTCATTAATGTTCATTGTATCGAATTGAAGGAAACATAATTTAAAGTTCATGATTGTAGTTTACATTCTAGTTTGGTGACGGTTTCATTATGCAATTGTATGTAATGTTTGGGTTTGTAACATGTAGTGTATTGCACCTAATACATATGGAGGCAAAAGTCCAAGAATGTCTGGTGGCAAAACAATGGTTGCATCGATTGTTGTCCTCAGGATGTTGTCCGGATAGAAGTAAACCATCGTTTTATTTTCATTCAGCTCGTTGAGCACGTTGCTTTTCTCTTCACCGTCCGGCGATGCCAGGGTAGCGAACCCGAAACCTTCCAACAGACTGGCCTTTGGGATCTGGAGGGCCACTACAGCAACGCTCCTTCCGACGATGGTGAGGTTGTTGCCGTCGCCCTGGGTCTGGAAGAGGGTGATCTGTTGCTCCAAGAAATCGAGAATCCTCGTCGAGGTTTGGAACTCGACGGCGTAAACAAACTCCTCAACGGGAGCACCGAGAGCATTGTTGACGATCCGGAAGGTGTTGTTGGTGACCTGATAGAAAACAGTTTATTGATTGGTTTTTCCTGACCCGAAATTCATTATTATAAATACCTCACCAAAGGTTACTAGCTCTGATTGGAAATTCTCACAGTATTTATCTTAAAATATTCAAGTGCATTGGACATCCATTAAATACTTCTTTTGTCGGGGATGGGTTGTGTCGCAAAACACAATATAAAATTATAAATTGGTGGACAAAGTCGTAAGAATGGCTTTCACATGGTTTTCGCAATCAGAAAGAGGCATTTGCCGGGAAGCTAACTCTGCAAGTACACCTCTCTGGGACCTAGTTCGGCGTCAGAAGTATGCACATTAAAACCGTAAAATGTGTAATGTGTCATGACAGAACTAATTCATGATAATAACTTGTAAAGATAGTTTTCCGGCGACAATAGATTGACAGTTAATAATCAAATTCCTAAATTGAACCATGGATCCAAACCAAAACCTACCTTACCCTTATCCTATAACCATTAACCTAATCTAATTCTAATCGTAAACTATGCAAGCCCCAAATCAAAAATATTTGATGTCGCCAACAAATATTTTGTCGGATCACGGAAAATCTGTGTTATTACCTCTGTCGATGAGTTCCCGGCGTTGACGATTTTCTCCAGAGCATCGGAGATGGCTCGGAGACCTTCCGCGTTGATATCGGCGACATTCGCGGTCGCTTCAGCAACGTCGTAAGAATATTCGGTCACATTCTCTGATGTCACAACTGCCTGTAATTGGAGAGAAGCATTTTCACCCAGAAACGGAGTCATATCTTGCAAGAGGGTAAATTCCGAAAATAGAATTGGAGAGACCAATTCTTGATGTGTACTTAAAAAGGTTTGCAACCAGTTGGACACAGTACTAGGGGAACGACCGGCTAATTGCCCCCCCCCCCCTGTCCGTGGAGTACATTTGCGTAAGTGTGCTGATGAACAATGATGAAAATGATAATTATTCGTTGGGGCTTTGATGACGCAAGCAGCTCGATATTGGGACAAAAGGCATACAGTGCAACATTTTTTAAAGCCGAATTAATGCCCTTTCACTCCATTCCCCTCTCTCTCTCTTTCTCTCTCTTCTTCTTCTTCTTCTTCTTCTTCTCCTCCTGCTTCTCCACCTCCTCCTTATACTTCTTTTTTCTTCCTCCTCTTCTGCTTCATCTACTTCCACTACTACTACTACTACTACTACTACTATTACGAAAGAGTACGAAATATATAATAACTTAATTTCTTACCCTTGCAATGTTGTCCAATACCTCATTAGTATCTTCTCCCACAAAGCAGTCTTGGAACACGGGATCATCCCAGACAGCTCCCGACAAGAGATCCCCCCAACAAGTCCGTGTAGCTCTTGGTAGGGGGGCTACAATAAATACATGTGTTTGTGTATGACTTTAAGTAACTAATTTACATAATCGAATGAGAAAAAGGGAGACAAAGAAAGGAGGAAACTAGAAAATGAAGGAACAGGAAACGAAGGGGAAGTAAAATGCAAAGAAGATGATATGCATCACCTATATAAAGACGAATCTGACCCACCCCTACCAAGACACCACATCACTGTCCGAATAATAGTCCTTTCAACATTATCAAAGGGCTGCAACCCCCTCCTTCGCCTTATATGCCCATGCCTTGGAAATTTCTTCAAATTATTAAGATTAATTATGAGAAATTTCATTAAATATCCCTAAATACTATCTGTGATGTGATCAGGGATGTAGCTACAGGAGTACGGTGTCACAGAAAGGGATGCCATGACTCCATTTCAGGCCCTCATCGATGGCCTTGTTACTATACCTAGTTAATTCCCATTGGTCATCCACTACGTAAGGCCGATCGATGCCACCCCCTCCCCCCTCAATGGCTAACCCATGCTACATCACTGATTGTCGACTTACTGTTGTTACTGTATTCACTACACCGTTCTTGGCTGTCAGCGGTCTGGTCCAGAGGTGTAGCGGGAAAGTTCAGGGTTCCAAAGGTACCCGTGATAACCGATTCCAGGCAGGATGCTAAGCATGTCATTTAGAAAAAGAAAATGGGTCCATTTACTTGGGACAAATTGATGAGATTTACTTGAGGTAAATTGATGAAACTGATTCGTTGGAATTACTCAAAAGAACATTCAGCAGCAGTTATTTCGGGAGTAAGCTGCGTTCCAACAGTACTTCAAGGTCTCTTATTTCAACACTCGTTGCAGTCGAGGCGTCACCTCGATTGCGTCAATATCTGCCCTTATTACCCCTCTGAAGGCAATTAACCCATAATAAATATATAGACCGGTAATACAACGCATTGTTAGCACTGCTAATGTTTCATTCACTTTTTGTACAATGTTCCTCTCACATATGTAACCACGGCAGAGTAAGAGTTGAAACTCCTAGGATATACATGCAAAGGCACAGCATATCTTTAGAGACACACAAAATCTCAAGGAATCAATTCACGGGCTCATTTTTTGGTACTAATCAGTCAAGTCACTGATAATTGTGAAATGTGTATAAACCTAATCATTTACTAAGATGTGAGATGCCACTAGGTGTTGTTATTGGCTGCATAGTTGTGGTCATTGATACAACTGGAAAAGAAACAAAGAAAGTATACTTATTCTACATAATACAACACTATGTATTAACATGATCAACATCTGAATTTTGCACAATCGTATTCAACGATAAATAATTTTTTTTTGTTTCGCTCACCAGTCAATTGAAGGCTCAGACAAAGTTTACAAAGAAAAGAATTATGATAAAAACGTAAACAATGGACATTCATAGGTTCCTATATGTGTGACCTCGGCATTTCAAAAGTTGAAACTCCTTTGATATTACTGCAAGGCACAACAGATCTTCAGAGACCAAAACAATCTCAAAGAATCTAAACAAATATATTGTATTTCTTTATTTTATTAATGCAAAAGAGAATCTGCGGTGGCCTCAGGGTCAAACTAGGGCGTATCCCCATCTTTACAGGCTGTACGGGTAGCCGTGGGATTATAACGTGGAGTTATATATTTTTTCATTGTAGGTTCGCCGTAGCAATTATACAATTAGATACACCGTCATGCCGTAAAGTGGTTCCACGGCGACCATACGTCCGGGGTACGGTGGCCTTGCGTCTGCCTTAATTATTTTGTCAAAAACCTACGGCTGTCGCAGGGACGCCTTAAGCCCCTATCACACCGAACTAGTTCTCACTACGTTCTGGAAAATGTTGCCAAACGGGCTTAAACTGTGTGCGAACGGAGTTGAACGTAGTAGCAACTGTTCACGATCTGTTTAAGAACTTCATGTACGGGCTCGGATTCAGACTCGGGGGGGGGGGGGTGCTCTAGAACTCAACATTTTCCTCGTCCTGCAATTAGACGGATTGGCAACGTACGTAAAACGAGGAGGAAGTACTACAAACGGACTGATTGCCGTTCTCCGAACGGAATTGCCGTACTTCGATCCAACTTGGAACGCGTTTCAATGTGCTGTGGTCGAGCATTAATTAGCACAGTTTAAGCCCCCATCACACAAAACGAGTCTTCACTACGTTCTGGAACCGTCCTAGAAAATCGTAAACACGGGTTATGGTCGGGGTAGAATGTGTTTATGCTACGATCGACGTCCTTTTAAAGCACTGCCTTGAATGGAAGTACCACGTATCAGTCCACGCAAATCTAAAAGTCCCTAATGTCTTTAATACGATCCTAGATCGTTCATAAACAGTTCTCGATACGCCCATCTCGTCTGTACCCCGTTCACAGTGAGTTACTATCAAGTTCAGATCGGGTAAACAGGCTCAAAGTTTTAGAGCACCCTTCCCGTCCAAGCCAGTCCGATCCCGACCATGAAGTTCTTAAACAGATCATAAACAGTTGATCCAACGTGAACTCCGTTCCCACACAGTTTGAGCCCGTTTGGCAACATTTTACAGAACGTAAGGAGGACTAGTTTGGTGTGATGGGTGTTTCACTTGAATGTCTTGATGTGCAGAGCTTGACGCGTTGAAGTTGAACGGGAATAAGGAATGGCAAGAACGCGCTGGGGTTTTATAACCTTTGAGCCAGGACGTGATTGCACACGCTCAGGCTCACAATATGACGAATAGAGGGTACTGCAAGCTACGTTAGGCTGCGAATGGCAATATTGAATTTCCCGCCAATCATTGTGTGTTTCGAATACGTTAGCGACCGCAGACGGCCGAAATTATCAGTCGCGTCCGTCGGCAAATTTTCAGCATGTTGAAATTTTGTGGCGGCAAAAAATTCCTTGTGATTCCGTTCAGATTTCGTTGGAGACCGAAACCCTCGTTTCTTGACGTTTCCATGACGTGCGATTCCGTGTCTAGTCGTCACAATTTCGTTGGTAGTCGTTGTCGTTGTCATTGTCAACGATCATTGGCGGCAAAATTGACGTCTCGAATCCTGGCGACACATTGCGCTGCAAATAACGAAATTGTAACGACCTTGGTGCGACGATGGATTGCGAATTTCGGCCGGAGGGTAACGGTTGATGACTGTTGATGGCGGGTCGTTTGTGAGTACCTGCGGCATTGCAACGGTGGTCTGCGACGGGTTACGATTTTGCAACGATGGTCCACGATTTTAAACTTTTAGTGCGGTTTTTCACGTTTTGTGACGTCAGTGACCCGCACACACACAGGCTTTGATGTCGGCCGCTGAATCACGTCATCGTCGCCGCAACCCACTGTCAGCCGCAGTTCCTTGCCGCCAGCAAATCCGCTGCCAGCCGTCTGACCTCGTTCCTTGTCGCCAAGCTCCGTCGAGACATCGTCATGTGCCGCCCAGACAACGATTTTGGTCGCAGCCATTCGTCCATTGCCGTCGTATTGTCGCAGAAGGTCGTTCCCACCCGACAGCGAATCTTGGCTTTCACCTTATGCCGTCGATTTGCCGCCAGAATTTTGTGATGTTTACGTCCGTCGCCTTTCGCGGGGTTTTTGCCGCTACTATGTGAGCCGGCCTTTAACTTGTAAATTCGAGCGACAATTATAAAAGCTGATTTATTATTTTCAATTTCATGTCAGATATTCAGCTTTGAACAAACCAAAGTAAGTCAGTAAATAGATTATCATCTATCCTACGGGTCATTTCCGTCCGAAAACCTTTTTTTTTCCATTGAGTGTCATTATGAAGGAAAAACTGTGATAACGCCATTACGAACGTGTAGATGGCGCACAGTTTTTCCTTCATAATCATTTTGCCTTCGGCGTGGACTAGAAGGGATAAGATTGACGGCAGCGAAAGTTTAACACGGCTTGCAAGATTTTCAACATGGATGTCGATTTTGACCCATAATTTCCTTAAAAGGGACCATTAAACGGATTATATCAATCAAGATAGTAAGTGGAACCGATATATTATAGCCTAGGCCTAATTTAAAAATGGATATGAACGAGGTAAAATGACATTTTGGGGGATTTTGGGGGCATAACAATACGGCCGTGGCAAGTTTGTCATGTTTGTGGGAGGGGCCTAACGGCTAAAATCTAGCCGTGATAACTTCAACACGGGCTGGCATAGGCAGTCATTCAGTCCCTATAACCGAGGTCTAGTGGAACCAGACGTAGTCTCAGTGGAACAACCGACGATTATAGAGACTGAAGCTTTCGGTCTAGGTTTAGGTGGGTCAATGTGGAAGTAATGGAGGGGGCAGGGGTGCACAATCATTCTGTTCCCCCTTATTCAGATGTGGCATTGGGACAGGTCTAGATCTAGGTCTAGAGGCCCCTAGGGTCTACTAATAGTAATAATATTAAAAATAGGCAATTAGATCTAGATCTATAGCTTGTGTTATGCCATAGCCTAGCAAAGACTTCCATAGTCATGGGTCTAGGCTCGTTTTTGCTCCACTACTAGACTAGATCTAGACCTAGTCGTGCGCATGTGTCATTATTGTGATCCAGGTCCAGATTCAGCTTAGTTTGAATGTATATCTAGGTTAGATCTACCAACAAAAACAAAAACAAAACAAAAAAGGTCTCTCCTCCCCCCCCCCCCCACTTCCCCTGATTTCGCTCTTAGTTATGTCATTGTGCGTTGTTTGAAAGAATTGGTTTATTTTCAGGATTTTATGCCACCCCTTTTATGTTGGTGAGAATTCTGGATCCAACCCTACATATGACATGGATATTTCTTTCTCTAAAGGACATGAACAAAAGATAACTAATGCATGCATTTGATATTAGCAGGAACCTTACTAAGTTTCTGTTTTCTTTTAATTGTAGATCTTATGTAACAAAGAAGCAGATAATGATCACAGAAGTGCAACAAAGAGCACCAGGACCTGATCATCAAATGTTATGGTGTAGATCTAATCAGGAACAAGACACCTAAGTTGAACTCTGGCAAGGTATGTTTGTATGAAGTTCGAAAATATTCAGGCTGTATAATCTAAGCCCATGCGAACACCGCACTCGACTTGGACTATATACAAAGATTTGGGGGGAACTGTCATCTTGTGTTGCATTATATCTTGTAATTCTCATTTATTCTCTAGCTTTATTTAGGTGACAAACTATGGTGTTGCTACAGTTTATTCTCTCAGCATATTAAAAGACATACTCAAAGGCATTTTTCCCTAAATATTACATTATATCTAACAAACTTTTTGTTCACAAAAGTCTAGCAAATAATAACTTAAAATAAATTGGAAATTTCTTTTAAAATAATTGGAAATACATCTAAACCTTTACTCTTCTCTTCAAAAAAGGCCCTATCAGATAGACATAAGTTTATCATTTTTTAATAAAATTAATATGCAAGACCTAAAAAAAGTGGGGAGGTACTATTTTTGAAAATCCAATATAATGCAGCAGTTTTAATCTTATTTGATTTCTCCTCTCTTTTTGTTTTTATCATGCAGAAGGTTTGATACCCAGGCTTCTTTTGTACAAGTCCCTAGTCCATCCTCATCTTGAGAACTGTTCCGGTGTCTGGGATCCCTACAACATCTCAGATGTCCAGGACGCTACTTCACAATGGGGACCACAAGAGAAGCAGCAGTTTGACTGAGATGATCAGCACCTTTTAGTTGCCTACTATATCTACAACTACAAGGCACTCTGCAAGAAGACTGGGAATGGTGCACAAGATAGTCAATAATCTCTCCGCTCTTCCTTGAAAATTATCCCACTGCACTACTTATAGCTACTTGCGCCCTCTATATAGCAAAACAATGCCTAATCTGTGCCTGTTAGTCCCCCCATGATCCTCTTTTTCTTATATTAATTGAGAGCTGATTTGATGAGATAACCACCTGTCAGTGACCTTGCAGGGTGGTCTTATCCCCCTGGCCAAACTAGTACAGACGGGCTTTAACAAATCACGAGCAGGAAGTACCATGACATGACCCTCCAGTTGCACCAAGCCAGAAGCGACATAGGTAGACAAGTTTGTATTTGCCCAACACTCTGTCCCAAAGTTAATGGAACTGACTTCCATCAAATATAGTGCATGCTGACAGTCCAGAGAACTGCAAGGGACTACTTCTGAGGCATATACTCTCCTTATCCCACTTAGAAACAATCTGTCTTCCTCACACCACTTGTAATCTTTAGTATTAGTTCATCTTCGTGATAGGCTACAACGCCTTTTGAAGATTACCAGAAGAAGAAGAAGAAGATATATCGAGGATCATGAAAGTAATCATTTGCTCTTTTAAATGCGTGTACATGTAACATAGTTTTTTTTATATATAAACACAAGTTCTGACAAAAATATGAGGGATGCTGAACTGGATAGTAAAGAAGGGGGGGGGGGGATAAAATGATGTAGTTCAATTGTAATTAAGACAATAATAATAACAATATTAAAAATAGTTACAATAATGACAATGATCATGATAATAGCAGTAATATTAATGATAATACAGGTAGTAGTAAAAACAACAACAATAATGTCCAATGTAAGATAAAGTACTCATAACACTCAGTATATACCTGTGCTTTACATAATAAAATAGCATGTTGATATTATTGAATATTTTTTTCTTCAAAATCTACAGTAAATTTTTACAACTGAAAGATTTGAATTCAAGAGACAGCACCCCCCCCCCCCAATCCATTGTCATCCTTTTGTTGATGTCATGTTGGATTTAAAAAGACTTTATAGAAACAAAATATGTTGATATATGAGTTCATAAATGTTAATAAATCAGTTAATACTGCTGAATTCTGTTCTTTTCATTTTCTTATTTTGTGTATTATATGTGATGATGCTGGTGATTATGATGATGTAGGCACTCTGTAATGATAATGCTGTATGACTGAGGTGAGATGGGGGCTGATGCAGTCTTGTGTAGAATTGAGTATGGTGTTCGACCTTTTGATGTTTGTTTATATCTGGCATCAGCGAGATAGATTTAACCATCTTTCCTAATGAGAGAGAAAGCGGAAATGTAACAAGAGAGTGAGCAAAACTAATGTATAAATGCAGTATAAAACATGGTTTACAATAAAGATGAGGGGGGGGGGGGGTTAAATAAAGAATAAGTCGATGCCGAAATGATGAAAGCATAGGTAATTGGGGGTAATAGAGCCTATGGAAATGTCACTATTAGAAGGGGTCCCTGTATTGAAAATGTTACTGTTGGGGGGGGGGGGGGGGATTAAAAAAAATCAGTGGCGACGAATGCAAGAATGAAAAGAACGAGACAAAATTGAAATTTCAATGAGGATGGGGCACAATATGAAGATCATTGAAGTCGAGGTGAGAATGATTCATTAATTGGACACTAAAAATATGAAAATATCACTTGTTAAGTGGGCTAAATGATCAGTGCAATTTGTCTGATTTAAAAAATATTTAAGTTTATAAACGAACAAAAAAAAAGAGGTAAAAAATGAATTGAGTGAAATGGGGTCATTATTTTTGCCTTTTAACTGAACTGAATTTTTTAAAATGTACTTTCCATCCTGGTGACAGTGACGTTTGTGGCCCCAACTAAGTCAACCATTTAAAAGTCTTCCCCCCCCCCTCCCCACACACCTCCCCAACTCTGACCTTTGTTCTACATTTATCCGGCCCAATTAGGATTCTGTTGATATAGTAACGCATGCGCATTGTCTTTTTTTCATTGCGATAATATGCTAATAAGTGGAAAAGAGCTCATGAATATTCCAAATTTTAATTTAAATATTTTGCGCGCTGCGCGCAGTACCAAATCCCCATTTCGCTGGTGCACTAAAAAAATTTCGTCTTCATAGGCTAATACACGATGTGGAAGCAGTGTGCACTTTTGACCCTCCAAAATCTCCCCATGGCTAGACGGATGCAGAAGCGGAGTTGCACCCCCCTCCACAACACCGCCCCCACATGTTCAACCGTGGGAAGTCATGAGTGAATTGAAGAAGATCAAGCCTGGCAAGTCAAGCGCCCCTGACGGCATTCCTGGACGCCTCGTTCGGGGAATTTGCTTGCGAACTCTCAATTCCCCTGTCAGGGATACTAAATGCATCCTATCAACATAACAAGGTCCCAACCCAGTGGAAACAGGCAATAATTATCCCCATCCCTAAAG
>JAVYIG010013918.1:0-44372 GCA_035222895.1 Strongylocentrotus droebachiensis | reverse complement strand
GATCGTCTTCCTATGGTGATACATACTATCCTTAAGTTTGAAGTTTTTACATCTCCAGTGGTTATTGAGATATCATGATAACAATCTCAATGTATGGAATTTCATAAGTTGACCTCTATGACCCTTGACCTTTGACCTACGTGCTCCAAAATGTAATCAGATTGTTTTCCTATAGTGATACACACTATCACTAAGTTTGAAGTTTAAATCTCCAGTGGTTCTTGAGATATCATGATAACAATCTCAATGTATGGAATTTCATAAGTTGACCTCTGTGACCCTTGACCTTTGACATACGTGCTCCAAAATCTAATCAGATCGTCTTCCTATGGTGATACATACTATCCTTAAGTATGAAGTTTAAATCTCAAATGGTTCTTGAGATATCGCGCTAACAAACTCAATACAAGGAATTTCATAAGTTGACCTCTGTGACCTGTGACCTTTGACCTACGTACTCCAAAATCTAATCAGATCGTCTTCCTATGGTGATAAATACTATTCCCGAGTCTTAAGTTTAAATCTTAAATGGTTCTTGAGATATTGTGATAACGGTCAAACGGGACGGACGTACGGACGGACGTACGGACGGACAACCCGAAAACATGATGCCTCCGGCACCACCTTCGGTGGCGGAGGCATAATAAAAAAAGCTTACCAGCTCGCGGAGGTCTATATCCTGAGCAGGTGGAAGGAGGGCGTCTTTCCTCGTACAAATCACAGAAATCTCCACCAGCTACTTGGCAGCAGTGATACCTTGGGAGCACGTCATTTGCTTGTATGAACAAAATAAGGTAACTCTTGATCAGAACTGCATATTTCTTTCAACATATATTATTCATCAAATCGTTGTGTTTTGTTGTGTTGCTACTTTGTTCGTATCAAATATAATGTCTCTGAAAACAATATACATGGGTAAAAACTTTGTCTCATTCTTGAACCCAGCTATCAATGTGTTACTAACTTACTATTTGAGTTACTATTTGAGAGTTTTAAGGAAAATTTTCCTTTTGAAAATTCCCTGCATCAACAAAATATGGTCATGCAACAAAATTGATACAGTATGTGCAGAAATGTTGCCCTTTTCTACCCATGCCCCTGGTATAAACTTTAGGGCTCTGAAGTTATGACGCCAAACCAAGTAGTAGTAGTAGTAGTAGTAGCAGAAGCAATAGTCATAGGAGTATGTAGTAGTAGTAATTGTAGTATTAGTAGTATTACGTAGAAGTAGTAGTAGTATTAGTAGTAGTAGTAGTAGTAGTAGTAGAGTATAGTATTGGAAGTGGGCATAGTAGTAGGAGTATGGTAGTAGTAGAAGTAGTAGTAGACGGTCGTAGCAGTAGTAGGAGTGTAGCAGTAGTAATTGCAGTAGTAGTAGTATTAGGAAGTAGTAGTAGCAGTAGTAATAGTCTAATGCGTAGTAGTAGTAGTAGTACAGTATTCGTCTAATTCCATTTCTACTATTATCGTCACTAACATAGCATGAGCACGAATAGTCCAGAGGTAACCCAGGTTTTTTTTATGTACTATTTAAAATTTATTAATTTTTCTTTTTTATTTGCTATTTTCACAACCTGGAAATATTTATCTACAACTACGGTATGCATGTTCACTGAGCTACAAAATGCAAAGCTTATTTACGCTTACTTAATTAATACCGCCTCATATCTGAACGAGGCTTAACCCTTACTGTACTGGGGGGGGGGGCGTGGGAGGCCCCCCCCCCCCTCGACATTTTCGGAGATTGCGCCCAACCGCTTGGAATTTTGAATTGTCGTTTCATGACTTTTTCCCCTCAAGTCTTACGCACATTTTGATACCATTTTCGTCGAAATCGGATATACCTGTAAGGCGTTACATAACAATTAGTATGCGCATGTCTTCAACAAAATATTAAAAAAATAAAGAATCGCATCAAAATTTGCATAATTATCATTATTAATTACATTAAAATGACTTTTTTGTGTTAGAAAAGAAGTTTCAAATGAATAATGAGTTTCAACTTTCAAAAAGTGGAGTTTGACACATTTTCTGTAAAATGCATAAAATTAGCGCATTTTGCATAATTAATGAGGCTAACGACAAAAAATTGCATATTCGGAAAAAACTAATTATACCATCTTGTTCCTTACGTAATTATCTACAAACATGCAAATTTTCGTGTTCATCGGACAATCGACAGCCGAGATCATAGGGGGGGGGGGCCTCCCAGGCCCCCCCCCCCCCCCAAGTCAGTGGGTGCTCAAAATAGCCCAGTACAGTTAGGGTTAAAGGTGATTTTCTTTTGAAATCATATAAAATACAACTGTGTGATTCGTCCTTACCAAGCCACCTTTGATATGAGTAGGTATACGCCTCATAATGAGAACTCCACCATAAGTCGATTATGTAGCCAGGTAGAAGCCCAAAGAAGTACGTACATCGGTAGCTACCCCCGAAAGGCAGCCTTCGGCTTTGTTGGCAGTATGGGAAGAAGCGACCTTGATGAAGATAAAGTGTAGTTCCGATCATGCAATAATAATAATGATAATAATAGTTATAATGACAATAGTTTCAGTAGTAGTAGTAGTAGTATCAATATCAATGATATAAATACTGATAATAACAATAATAATAATAACACTGATAATGACAATAATAATACACAATATTTATTAAGCGCTTAATACTGGTGTCTCTAAGCGCACCATAGTCTGACTAAAAAATTATTTACCAAAACTTATAATAAACACACAACTTATACATCTGTTCTTTATTCAATAACTCATGCATATATAATAATAAAAAAGAAGAGTGAGATCAAACATACCTCAGGTCAAACATAGGATCAAACATAAGATCAAACAAACAAGAAATAAGACGATGTGCACCTCCTTTGACCGACTCACAACTGTAGAATATCATTCATGAATAACAATTGTGACAATAATGACAATGTACAATAATAGTAGGTCCTAATATCAATATCAATGTCAATAATAATAGTACTGTAATAAGTAATAATAACAATAATTATAATAATAATAATGATGCTCAGTACCTAGCTTGAAAAACGTTGGCCAAGCCTAAACGATGCTTACATGAATGGGCATTTCAGTTAAAATTTTAATTGAAAATCTTGTATTCGTTATATCGGTAAAAAGTTTGAAACAGCTTGAATACGCAGGTTTCAAAGTGTTGTTTGCAAGCGACGCAACGAGATGTGAAACTCGGCAATCTGATAGCAATATTGCAAGTAAGTTATTTTTAGAGTGGACTTGCCCTTTAATACACCGGTTCAAAGTGTTTTTTGTGAGTGATGTGACAAAATTGCACCTCTGATAGCAAATGGACAGTAAACTCGAGGACGTGTGCAAACTTACCAAAGAAAATACTATTTTGCACAGACAGCTCTGATTGGTCAAACAGGTAATTGCAGAAACGATATCTTCGATCAAATGCGGCCTGCCAAACAGTACACGGACATGGAGCTGTAAAGACAAGTCGAAACCACAAGGGTGGCCACAGGGTGGCTTGGTCTTCCAAGTACCAGTTAGAGCAAAACAGACCTGAGTTAATGAACGTGCTTGGGTTGTTGTCAAGTCTGTAAATCAGTATTCCCTGCAATTACAAAGACGAAAGAAATTGGATATGTATACAGGCTCATTCAGATACTACGATTCTAATCAGCACCAACAAAAAGAGACAAAAACAAATTAAACAACCCCGTCCCCCAAACCAATAAAACAAAAAACAGCCACAATATTTGTATTGCTTTTTAAGGGGGAAGGTACAAAATGTGAAATGGCCACTGCGTGTTACATATAAGGTCCTGCATACTAACTTAGCTGTGGGCTATGATATACAGAAATATGAAGCATAGCCATAGGCCTGTCGTGTGTAATTCTACTGTATTCATGTTTGTGTGTACATTGACTGTACATTCAACAATGATGTGTAATCGTCCATGACCTAGCATCGTTTATCCATCCATGAATGAACCTGCATTCAATCAGCAAATGTATGAGATTTGTATTATTACCAACACTCCTTCTCTTCCCTTTCCTTTTCTTCTCTACAAGTCACACTTTTTTTTCTTTTTTTTTCTTTGTTGTTGTATCTAAGTTGAGGGCTGCGGGCACGTCAAGCTACTTTGCTTATTTCTGTAGCCCTCCTGCATCGAATGTACAGTATGTTAATTATGCATTCAATATATTTGTTTAATTTCGTTTATTATCTGTATAAAATTATATACATTTAAAATATTGTATCAAACCATATTATGTTCATGAAAATGTACGATGAAAAAAAGAAAAAAGATGCAGAAATCAAATCAAATCAAACCAAATCAAGGGTCACTTTAAACTTATGTTTATGGCAAACCATTTTTCTGTATATACAATGTCATTATCATACATCTAAAATCATAAGATTGTAACTGTAAGTATGTTGATGTATATTGAGTAAATAGATATCAAACAAATAGATGCATGTGCACAAACCTTGCAAAATGCTCGGCTATATAAGCTAGGACAAAATATGTTTTGCCCTCTGGTTGTGAATTTGTCTAAGTCAATACAAAAACAGAGGAATGTGATGGGCAAAATTGAGAAATTAGATTCTCCATACAATGATAATAATAATATCGAATGACCCTCTTTTGTGAGCTTTAATAATATGCTCATCAGCTAGTGGGATTTACCCTGGATCTACTCAAGGCCTTTCAATATCATATAATTACTGTATATACCTGAGTCCCCGACTGTGATCCAATAGACTGGTCTGGTTTGTAGCTTGAAATAAGATCGGATTCTAGTAACCGGTTCACCCATGTATACTTAGAATTGTAACCAATCCTAACTGGAACCGCCTTCGATTGGGGATCCCAGCTGAAACTACCTTGCTCATAGAACATCAGTACGCCTGTTCTTGCTCCGTTAGTAAATACTATTGCCTGGTACGTCGCCATCTGCAATGCCGAGTGAATTGGAAGGAGGTAGCCAGAATAGAGAGAGAAAAATAGGTCATTGGGTCAATAAATATAAAAAATCTATTTTTCTCAATTTTTAATGTATTTGACGCATTGACACAGATGTGACATGTGTAAGATAAAAGGTTGTTTCAGAAAAAAAAGATAAACTTGTATGAACTTTTGATATTAACCTTTGTATGGACTTTGCATGGAATTTGTAACATTCAGTTTGACGTATGATCGAATTATCTCACCTCTTCCCCAGCAATTGAACCGGGAGGTTGAAAGTCCTTCCAGGTAAACATCACAGCAGTGCTAAGCGTATTAATGACGTCATTGTTATCCGCGCCCCATGGGCTTGCCTCTAATGTTCTTAGTCTGTTCCTCAGTGCTGAGAAAAATCCTGCATGGGTACTGCTTTCGAACACCTTGAAAAACATAAAAATGAGCATTAACATTTAGATATAAGACTCATGACAAACAGACTAGGTATTTCGATCACACTTTGCTCCATCTAGAACTAGATGGAGTCGAAAGTGATGCCTCCGTCATAGAGCAATTTTACAAACCAAAATGGAAGAATTTTTTTCAAATTCAAGTTCGATGTAATCCATTAACAGGTTCTCAGAATATCGTGATTACAAGCTATTTCTCATATACATGTATGACCCTTTGATCTTTGACCTCATGACCCCAAATGCAAGATACATACATGTCCTGAGTTTCATGGTAATCTGTCCATCTGTTCTAATGATAATGTGATCACAAGCTATTTTTGCATACATAATGAGCCCTGTGACCTTTGACCTCAAAATCTAATCAATTCATTGGCTCTGCAAGTTACGTACATGACCACAGTTTGGTAGAAATCCATCAGTCGGTTCTTGAGATAACGCGATCATGAGAACGGGACGTATGTACGGACGGACAACCCGAAAACATAATGCCTCCGGCTACTTCGTAATGGAGGCATAAAAAGGTTTAATTTATGCCAATTAATGTTTATAAACAAGCTTTCTAAATATCTAACAATATAAATGCTGCCTTTAATAGTAATTTGAAGATTTTGTACAGGATCTCGATTTTACTTTATAGTAAAAAATAAAATTAGGAACTGAAACGTGAAGAAAAAATGGAAACACATTTCAATTTTTGTTTTAATAATTTCATACATAAAATGTGGCATTGTAGATATGGTGATGAATTACCTACCGTTCACCTTTTTTTTACTCACACTTTGTGATAATAACCCATATGCAGCTGTTCGAGAATAAGCATCGTTCATGTTTTGATAACATTTCGAAATGAGAAGAAACCACTTGGCACATAAAGTGTTAAAAATGGGGTCGCATAGTGCGCTTTCTTTGCCTCATATACACAGTTGCTCATTTGACACATGTGCTATTCCAAACAAAATTGAGAGAAGGATTGCCTTATGCAACACAATGGCTTTGCAATTCCATAACTAAAGTTAGACAATCTAGAAGCCTTTTGGTGTGACTGTCTCATGATATCTGTGTTGAAGGGAGCTTATATGTGTGGCACAAATAATTACCTGATAATATACCTGATAATAGGCCTATGTACTCGTGATGCATACATACTTCATGATAAATCCTTGGGCTGCATACATACTTCATGATAAATACTTGGGCTGCATACATACGTCATGTTATGTACTCAGGCTGCATACATACCCCAAGATGAAAATCCAATTGAATCCCCATTAAATGTCCCCATTAAATCCCTATTGAATACCTCATGTATATAATCGTGCTGCATACATACCTTATAATATATACTCGGGCTGCATACATACCTTATGTATATAATCATGCTGAATACATACCTGATAATATATACTCGGGCTGCATACATGCCCTATGATACTCGTGCCGCCTACGTACCTCATGATATAAACTCGGGCTGCCAATATAAGCGTCGACAGGTGCCCCAAACACGGCAATAGCAGGATCTGATACGTATAGATCTCTTAACTCAAATCTGGAAGGATTTGTAAATTGAGTCAGCATCATTCTTGTAGGACGTTGCTTGGAAAAATGGATAATTCCTGTTGTTGTGGCCTAAAATTGTCCAGAAAAAAAATAATTAGAAAATGTAAGAGATGGTCGGTACTACAAAATTGAAGAGTATAGCAGAAAATACAGTACATACTGAAGCTTCAGGTCTTGCACTCATCTGACTAAAACGCAAGGATGGACAGAAGACAAAAAATCAGACAATAATTAAAGAAATAAAACCCAATATTTTGGGTTTCATCTATACATTCAAAACAAACTACCTTTAAATGTCAAAAACTGTAAGATTGTTAACCAATTCAAAAATTGTCTTTAGACACATTTATTCAAATTGCTTTTGATGATAAACTTACTCTGTTCACACTCATGTATATTCCATATGAATTGTAATTTGTAGATTTATTTGCACTTTTTTGTTTTATTTAATATGCAATTGTATATCATTGTATTTTGTCTGTTATTGCGCTTTAAAGACTTCCATATGGTAAGCGCTTTATAAGGACCATTTTTAATTATTATTATTATTATTATTATTATTATTATTGAGGTACTTCAAGCACCTCTCTAACTTTGATTATTCTAAATTACACAAAGCTCGACTTCTCAATTTTAAAAGATCCGTGGATATTTTAGTAATTTGTTTTATACATGAACTGTCTCCGAGCTGGTTTATACCCTTAATAATCAGTCTAGTTCAGTGTTGATTCTGAGTTATACCTTAAATTTGAAAACAACCAGCGAATACAAGAAGAAAAAGAATGACAAAGCATGGCAGTATTATTCAAAAAAAGAATCTGTTTCATGACAAGTTAAGCTCCCAATTTAAGGATAGGAATTCATTTGTGTTCAATACCAAATAGTGATTCATATTATTTTATTCACGATACAGTTAATTCATTCTGATCATCATCATGACATCTCCTGTTCGTTCAAATAACTAATTTGTTTAAAAATTTCTTTTTTGAACCCTGTATATACACGAACACAGCAATCAACATAACGTATTTACATTACAAAGTAAATTAGGCTCGTTCAGTTACGGTGGGGTAAACCCACTCAAAATTGACTGCCGCATGTTTTTTAAAAACATGTTTTTGAAAGACAATAATGGTCATACAGGAATTAACTTAGCCATGTGTCAAAGCATACAGATGTTTAAAGCGCGGATTAAAATTTACATGCGTCATCACAACCGCTTCATATTTGAACGTGGCTTGATTGAAGAGGAATCAGGAGTTGAGCTTACCGTCACGAAGGAGTACAATGAATTCTCGCCTATGGGTATTCCAGTTTCTATTTCCACAGTCATGAAATCGAGTGGAGCTGCCTGAAAAGATGTTTCCTGGATAGAATCTCTATATGGAAAATAGAGTTCTGGTGGAGGAGTGGTTGGTGTGGTTCCCAATGTTGTAGCTGGTGTTGTAGCTGGCGTTGTCACAAGTGTTGTTTCAGGTGTTGTTCCTTTGGAAAAAAATAAATGTTATATTCATTACTAAAGAACATTACACCTATATTCAAGATTTCTGCGCTTAGTTTACTTGATTATCAGTTGCTGTTTGGCATTGGACATGGCAAATGTTCAAACTTCTTACAGAGGCACTGGCCACATGACATTCAGAGAACCCAACTCCTTGAAAGTACAGTAGTGTGTATAGCATTAAAACCCAAACAAAATTTGACCTAACCTGGTGTTGTGCCTGGTGTAGTACCTGGTGTTGTGCCTGGTGTTGTTCCAGGTGTTGTAGCTTGCGTTGACACAGGTGTTGTTCCGGGTGTCGTTCCAGGCGTTGTAGCAGGTGTGGTAGCTGGCGTTGTCACAAGTATTGTTTCAGGTGTTGTTCCTTTGGAAAAAAAAAAATGTTATATTCATTACTAAAGAACATTACACCTATATTCAAGATTTCTGCGCTTAGTTTACTTGATTATCAGTTGCTGTTTGGCATTGGACATGGCAAATGTTCAAACTTCTTACAGAGGCACTGGCCACATGACATTCAGAGAACCCAACTCCTTGAAAGTACAGTAGTGTGTATAGCATTAAAACCCAAACAAAATTTGACCTAACCTGGTGTTGTGCCTGGTGTAGTACCTGGTGTTGTGCCTGGTGTTGTTCCAGGTGTTGTAGCTTGCGTTGACACAGGTGTTGTTCCGGGTGTCGTTCCAGGCGTTGTAGCAGGTGTGGTAGCTGGCGTTGTCACAGGTGTTGTTCCAGGTGTTGTTCCGGGTGTCGTTCCTGGCGTTGTTCCTGGTGTTGTAGCTGGTGTTGTAGCTTGCGTTGTCACAGGTGTTGTTCCAGGTGTTGTTCCGGGTGTCGTTCCAGGCGTTGTTGCAGGTGTTGTAGCTGGAGTGGTTCCGAGTGTCGTTCCAGGTGTTGTTCCAGTTGTTGTAGCTGGCGTTGTCACAGGTGTTGTTCCGGGTGTCGTTCCTGGTGTCGTTCCTGGCGTTGTTCCTGGTGTTGTAGCTGGTGTTGTGGATGGAGTTGTTCCAGGTGTCGTTCCTGGAGTTGTTCCTGAGGGAAAAAAATCAAAATTTATATGTATTGATATAGAACTAAATACCTATATTTTCAAGATTTGTGCGCTTAGTTTACTTGATTATCAGTTGCTGTTTGCCATTGGAAATGACATATATTAGGTGTGACAAATGTTCAAACTTCTTACAGAGGCAATGACCTCATGACATTCAGAGAACCCAACTCCTTGAAAGTACAGTAGTGTGTATAGCATTAAAACCCAAACAAAATTTGACCTAACCTGGTGTTGTGCCTGGTGTAGTACCTGGTGTTGTGCCTGGTGTTGTTCCAGGTGTTGTAGCTTGCGTTGACACAGGTGTTGTTCCGGGTGTCGTTCCAGGTGTTGTAGCAGGTGTTGTAGCTGGCGTTGTCACAGGTGTTGTTCCAGGTGTTGTTCCGGGTGTCGTTCCTGGCGTTGTTCCTGGTGTTGTAGCTGGTGTTGTAGCTTGCGTTGTCACAGGTGTTGTTCCAGGTGTTGTTCCGGGTGTCGTTCCAGGCGTTGTTGCAGGTGTTGTAGCTGGAGTGGTTCCGAGTGTCGTTCCAGGTGTTGTTCCAGTTGTTGTAGCTGGCGTTGTCACAGGTGTTGTTCCAGGTGTTGTTCCGGGTGTCGTTCCTGGCGTTGTTCCTGGTGTTGTAGCTGGTGTTGTGGATGGAGTTGTTCCAGGTGTCGTTCCTGGAGTTGTTCCTGAGGGAAAAAATCAAAATTTATATGTATTGATATAGAACTAAATACCTATATATTCAAGATTTGTGCGCTTAGTTTACTTGATTATCAGTTGCTGTTTGCCATTGGAAATGACATATATTAGGTGTGACAAATGTTCAAACTTCTTACAGAGGCAATGACCACATGACATTCAGAGAACCCAACTCCTTGAAAGTACAGCATGTGTCTAGCTTTAAACCCCAAACAAAATTTGACCTAACCTGGTGTTGTGCCAGGTGTAGTACCTGGTGTTGTGCCTGGTGTTGTTCCAGGTGTTGTTCCAGGTGTTGTTCCAGGTGTTGTAGCTGGCGTTGTCACAGGTGTGGTTGCAGGTGTTGTAACTGTTGTTGTAGTTGCAGGTGTTGTTGCAGGTGTTGTTCCGGGTGTCGTTCCTGGCGTTGTTCCTGGTGTTGTAGCTGGTGTGGTTCCCGGAGTTGTTCCAGGTGTTGTTCCAGATGTTGTTCCCAGGGTTGTCCCCATTGTAGTTCCTGAGAGGAAAAAAAAACGAAACGCAATATTATAATGGAGGCCCTGTGTAGAGGAGAACTGCCACATTGACACGAAAAGAACCCATTTCACTATTCGTATAAGAGTAGGGGGAAACCCCGTTGTAGTGGGAGGAGATCGAGACGCGAGGGCAGTGACTCAGTTCGCTTTACGCCTCTCTGGCACAAGTGGCGCTAAATACTCAATAATAACAATAATGGTTCAAATTCATTCACATTGATTGGCAGTTGTATGAATCAATTACTGAGTAGCATATTATAGTCACCAAAAGATTGCATTGGGAACAAAATTTTAATTTACCTTTCACATGTATTATAATTGTAAGATAAGTGAGTATTATACAGGTACAAATAAAAAGAAGTAAGTTCAGTATTTGAATTATAATACTAAGCCTTGCTTCATGAAACGTCATAAGTACAAGTTCAGCGAGATGCCATTAAAACGTAACGTGTGTATTGAAATCTACACGCATTTCAATGGGATGTCGGCGAACTTGTTCTTAATTATGACGGTTTCGTGACACAATGTTCAGGTATGAAGAGGTAAACCGTGGCAGTGTCTCTCAATAACGTGTACATGAATGGCAACTGCGCACAACGTATGTCCTACCCGTAATTCACTTAGCTCTGTGTTATCAGATACCGAAAATCTGAAGCAAACACTTGCGTTATTATTATTACAAGAAAAAAATACGCTGCCTTAACCACGTCACACCTAAACGAGATATACTCTTCAAAGATCAAAAAGTGAGGAATAGGTTAAAAAAATTGATCTTACCATTTGAGCTGACGGCGATTGGGAAGTATGTTTCATTGTCAACTATAATGTTTCCTATATCCATCGCGGTAACCATTCCGACATTATTCATGATGTTCTGTGCCTGAGAGGCGTTGTTAGCAGGGATGGTCAAGTTAACATCTGCCTGTACACTGCCGCTTCTGAACCGTAATACTTCGCATGTGATATCGCCATTCGTCAGGATCTGGAAATAATCGATCAACTGTATAGGGAAAAAAAACACCCCAAAAGCTATACAATAGTCACTAAAGTTTTGCATGACCGATATCTCACGTTCTTTTTGTTTGAAGTTAAAGAGTTATGTTTCCATTTCTTATCAGTTTCATATATTTGTATAGTACATGCATTTACAACAAGTATTAATATTTACTAGCCAGGTTGAGCTATCTTGGTCGGGAAGGAAAAACTGCAGCTTGTGCATTTCCCACGCCACCAGGCTGGCGCGCGTTGAGTTGCCATTGGGTCTACAACCAGTTCGTCTACTACCCAATAAGTTTCTTCCCATATGATCGACATGCCCGGCACATCTACTATCTACATGGTCCAATAATCAGTTCATCTAATCTCCATTTAGTCTAATAACCAGTTAGTCTAATTCCAAGTTCATCGATTGACCATTTTGTCTACCATACATAAGGTCTAAAAATTGTATTATGATTATTATTATTCATTATGCAGTTAATGGCGAATTTTTAGACTTTGTGAGAACGCTACTATAGACTTTAGTACAGCATGCTCATTGGTAGCCAATTTATTTTTTGCATTATTGTTTACATCAAGTTCCATTTCTATCAAAGGAAATTTTATTTAAGAGAATTTTGATTTCTGGTAGAGGTGTAAAATATTTTTTTTTACTTTCTCATTCTTTCTTAGTATGTCAATTTAGAAGAAACTCATAAGTAGAAATGTCCCCTGAAAATGATATGTCTTTATTCACTAATGGTTGAAACATGACGACAACACTCACCACAGCTTATTGTGTGGGAAGCTGCATAGGCACATTTCTTTTTTGTTTAAGCATCACTTCTGTTGCAAAGTAGCAAATGAAATCGTGCCCAAAACAACAAAATGCCTTAATCAAATTGACGATCTTGCTATCATTTCATTTGGAAATCTTTTCCCCCAATAAAAAAATTAAACTAGATGGAACTTCGACTGCGCGCAGTTAAAAAAGACGCCTCCGCCATAGAGCGATGTCACAAACCAAAACAGAAGTAATTTTTCAAAATCAAGTTTAATTGTAATCTTCTCAGAACAGGTTCTCAGAATATTCCTCAAGACCCCAAAATCTACTCGGTTCATCGGCTCTGCAAGATAAATACATGTTAAGAGATTGACGGTAATCCGTCTATCAGTTAATGTGATCACGAGCTATTTGTGCATACATAATGAACCCTGTAACCTTTGACCTTTGACCTCTTAACCCCAAAATCTAAACAGCTCAATATTAGATACATACATGACCCAAGTGTGGCAGGAATCCGTCAATCGGTTCATGAGATAACGCGATCACGGAAGGACAGACGGACAACCCAAAAACATAATGCCTCCGGCTACTTCGTAACGGAGGCATAAAATTTAATTACAGATCACATGTGCATTTTGGGGGAGGTGGGGTCATCCTATATAATGTCATGTGAATTTATAAACCTATGATGATAGATATGGACATAGTAAACAAAATCAAATCAAATCAAATCAAATCAAACAAATCAAAATACGTCAGGTAAGTTCTGTTGCAATATGTTCATGTACAAGTAATGCAAATGTATGTAGGTAATGCAAGCTTGTACAGGTAATGCAATTTTATTATAACACATAAATTTGTTACATTGTTGTGATAAAAATGACTTTATCATTGCCCTTTTTTTTAACACAAATTATATTGCTGTGATTGTCATTAATTATTTGTCCTGTAGTGACCAAACCCGTTTTTACCTTTTCAAAACTTGATTTTTCTTTAAGAACACCTTACAGCATTGTGGGTGTGTCAAATTTAAACATACGTGTCAGACCCGAAGCCTAATGACTTTAATGGTCACGTGGGTCTGGTGTACTTACGTTAAGGACAAAGTCCCTTGATTATTTATCTATAAATTGTTTGTAGGTAAAGTTGAATGTACCATAATGAAATTATGATACTTTCTCATGTATGTTTTATTGTTCTTTTTCTAAAATTGATTATTATACTTTGTCCAGAAGGATGTGCATTCATGCTCGAAAAGTAGTTCTTCTAGACGGGCGCAATGTCAGGTCCTGAGGGGCATTTTATATAACGGACATTCGTCCACTTGCTTTAAGCAGAGCTGGTAGTTTCACTCTACACCATCCGACACGCTTAAGTATAAAGCCGTCAATGTATAGCCTGTTTGTGTTGCACCATTTATACAGGTATGTAGAGATATAATTAAACAATAAACATATTTGAGGCTATTGAGTTTTTCTTTGCTTCCAGTGTTTATGATGTCGTAATATACGAGTCGGTTCAATAATTGTATATTATGTAATGAGATGTTTTATTCACTGTACGTTGGAAACGTACCGAGGTATGTTAAATGTATTCTTCTGTTGAGTTGTTTTACGGGATTGATGAGTAGTCTGTAAGTATCAGACTTGGTTTATATATCATGTGGATTTTACAACAAATACTGTCCATAGTATATAATTGATGTTTCATGTTTTTGTCTACTTTAGCTGCGGAGGTGTGAGGTGTCCTTATATACACCACGCTACAAATCTACACATGTAGGCTACACAGACTGATGACGTAGTATTTCTTATGTTGTGTATGCAATTTATCGTAGTCAAGACTATTTGATATCTATACATGTATTTACAGATAATATTGCATACTATGTATTTATTTCTTGGTATGTTAATTGCAATTCAATGTATACGAACTGAACTTATGAAAACTGCATTTGTCTACAAAAATCTACTCACAATCAATAATGATGACTTGCATGATTTTATCATGTGATTATTGTACTTATGATGCGTTTGTTTTATCTTCTGTACAATGCAGGGGTTTCCGTTTTTTATTTATAAAAACTAATAAACTTCATTGAACTTCATTGCCTCCCATACTCTTCATTTCGTTTAGCTATGATTTAAAACGGTGGAGCACGAGCCTCACAGTCCCTTAAAACAAACAGTTTTTGGGATAAAATTTACTACAATTTGGGGTCTATATTAAACACACAGGCATGGCTTTTTACATTGGCCACTCCATATCTCACTCTTCTTTTCCAATTCAATCTTCTTTTTAGTTCAAGCTTTAAGTCAATGCATTCAGACAAATTGATATGAGGTACCGGTACTCACTTTCTGATTTTTGTCTCCATTTGGTTTATGAAATTATTGCTTAACTTAAAATGTATATGAAATATGTAACAATAAACTGCAACTGAAACTGAGAGGTTAAAATGTGTTATAAAACTCACGCGGTTGCACAGAGCATTGGCCAAATTGATGAACACAGGAGACGATGAGTCTGCGAGATCACTCTGGTATGTGTTATTGAAGGTGATGACAATAAAAATCACAACATCTGAAATTGAAGGAAGAAATCAGTAAATAATGATATTAATGAATAATAGTAATGATGATTAGTAGATATAATTACAACGATAATAATCATCATAATTATCATCATCATCATCATCATCATCATCGTCATCATCATCATAATAATAATTGCCCGGAAACCCTAATTTCAACCTTAACCATAACTTAACAACTGTAGCCAAGACCCTAACCCCACACCCAACCGACCAAGGCGCTAACAGCATTATTACCCCAGTCACTGAATTAATTGCGCAGAAACCCATATTGCAACCTAAACCATAACCTAACCTTAATTATAAACCTAACCTTAGACAAAAGTATAGCCAAAACCCTTACCCCGCACACTACCGATCAAGGCGCTAACAGCATTATTTCCCCAGTCACTGAATTCAAATAAGATTCCGCACATAACAGTGCACATCATCCACTCCCTAAGAATCATTTCAGATATCGTCGCCTTTTTACATTGACCTTCGCACCCTACAGATTTAAAGAACGCAAATCCTTTAAAGTACCATCGTGTGTCTAGCTTCATAGCGCTAACATAACTTGACCTAACCTGGTGTTGTGTCTGGTGTGGTCCCCGGAGTCGTTCCAGGTGTTGTAGCTGGCGTTGTTTCAGGTGTTGTAGCTGGCGTTGTTCCAGGTGTTGTAGCTGGCGTTGTTGCAGGGGTTGTTGCAGATGTTGTAGCTGGAGTTGTTCCAGGTGTTGTAGCTGGCGTTGTTCCAGGTGTTGTAGCTGGCGTTGTTCCAGGTGTTGTAACTGGCGTTGCTCCAGGTGTTGTAGCTGGCGTTGTTGCAGGTGTTGTAGCTGGTGTTGTAGCTGGAGTTGTTCCAGGTGTTGTTCCAGAAGTTGTTCCTGAGGAGAAAAATCAAAATTGATTATTGATATAGAACTAAATACCTATATTCAAGATTTGTGTGCTTGCTTTACTTGATTATTAGTTGCTGTTTGGCATTAGAAATGACATATATTAGGTGTGACAAATGTTCAAACTTCTTACAGAGGCAATGACCACATGACATTCAGAGAACCCAACTCCTTGAAAGTACAGTAGTGTGTCTAGCTTTAAACCCCAAACAAAACTTGACCTAACCTGGTGTTGTGCCTGGTGTAGTACCTGGTGTTGTGCCTGGTGTTGTTCTAGGTGTTGTTCCAGGTGTTGTAGCTGGCGTTGTCACAGGTGTTGTTCCAGGTGTTGTTCCGGGTGTCGTTCCAGGCGTTGTTCCTGGTGTGGTAGCTGGAGTTGTCACAGGTGTTGTTCTAGGTGTTGTTCCGGGTGTTGTTCTGAGTGTCGTTCCAGGCGTTGTTCCAGTTGTTGTAGCTGGCGTTGTCACAGGTGTTGTTCTGGGTGTCGTTCCAGGGGTTGTTCCTTGTGTTGTAACTGGTGTTGTAACTGGTGTTGTTGCAGTAGACGATAAGTCAGATGAAGTCATCATTATCATTGAGGGTGACGTTCCAGATGTAGACATCATTCCTACGGTAGAAGATAAGTCAGATGAAGTCATCATTATCATTGAAGATGACGTTTCAGATGAAGTCATCATTATCATTGAAGATGACGTTTCAGATGAAGACATCATTCCTATGGTAGAAGATAAGTCAGATGAAGTCATCATTCCCATTGAAGGTGACGTTTCAGATGAAGACATCATTCCTACGGTAGAAGTTAAGTCAGATGAAGTCATCATTATCATTGAAGATGATGTTTCAGATGAAGACATTAATCCTACAGTAGAAGATAAGTCAGATGAAGTCATCATTATCATTGAAGATGACGTTTCAGACGAAGACATCATTCCTACGGTAGAAGATAAGTCAGATGAAGTCATCATTATCATTGAAGATGATGTTTCAGATGAAGACATTAATCCTACAGTAGAAGATAAGTCAGATGAGGTCATCATTCCCATTGAAGATGACGTTTCAGATGAAGACATCATTCCCATTGAAGATGACGTTTCAGATGAAGTCATCATTCCTATGGTAGAAGATAAGTCAGATGAAGACATCATTCCCATTGAAGGTGACGTTTCAGATGAAGACATCATTCCCACGGTAGAAGATAAGTCAGATAAAGTCATCATTAACATTGAAGTTGACGTTTCAGATAAAGACATCATTCCTACAGTAGAAGATAAGTCAGATGAAGTCATCATTATCATTGAAGATGACGTTTCAGATGAAGACATCATCCCTACGGTAGAAGATAAGTCAGATGAAGTCATCATTATCATTGAAGATGACGTTTTAGATGAAGACATCATTCCTATGGTAGAAGATAAGTCAGATGAAGTCATCATTCCCATTGAAGGTGACGTTTCAGATGAAGACATCATTCCTACGGTAGAAGTTAAGTCAGATGAAGTCATCATTATCATTGAAGATGATGTTTCAGATGAAGACATTAATCCTACAGTAGAAGATAAGTCAGATGAGGTCATCATTCCCATTGAAGATGACGTTTCAGATGAAGACATCATTCCCATTGAAGATGACGTTTCAGATGAAGTCATCATTCCTATGGTAGAAGATAAGTCAGATGAAGACATCATTCCCATTGAAGGTGACGTTTCAGATGAAGACATCATTCCCACGGTAGAAGATAAGTCAGATGAAGTCATCATTAACATTGAAGTTGACGTTTCAGATAAAGACATCATTCCTACGGTAGAAGATAAGTCAGATGAAGTCATCATTCCCATTGAAGTTGTTGTTCCTGAGGGAAAAATAAATGTTATATTCATTACTAAAGAATTTTATACCTATATTTAAGATTTTTTGCAATTAATTTTATATGGTTATCAGTTGCTGTTTGACATTGGAAATGATATATGCCCAAAGCTGCTTACAAAGGCAATAACCACATGACATTCAGAGAACCCAAATCCTTGAAAGTACAATACTGTGGCTAGCTCTAAACCCTAAACAAAACTTGACCTAACCTGGTGTTATGCCAGGTGTAGTACCTGGTGTAATTAAATGTTATATGTATTAATATAGAATTAGAACTAAATACCTATATTCAAGATTTCTGCGCTTAATTTACTGGGTTATCAGTTGCTTTTTGACATTGGAAATGCCAAATATCAGGTGTGACAAATGCTCAAAGCTGCTTACAGAGGCAATAACCACATGAACCTCAGAACGAACCAATGGCAACCCTAACCCTATATTTCTGATTGAATGAAACCTGGAGCGAGTTCCATGGGAGCACACGTCAGGTCACCCTGTGCAGTCTAAAGTAAAAGTGTTGAAACAGAAAACAACCTACCTGTACAGTCGAATGCATTGCCCACAGTTTCATAGCCAGCGTTGCATATGCAGCGTGTTTCTCCATCCTCCACTCCACAAGATGCGCTAGGATCGCAGGATACTTGAGTGCAGTTGATACTACCTCCTGCGTTGCACTCGCAGTATTCTGTGCAGTCTGGAGTAAGCATACTACTGCCAACCTATTTACAGGAAACACAGAAGCAGGGATATGGAGTGGGAAGAGAGAAAGGGAGAAAGTCAGCAAACAGGGAATTCACTGATTTTTTTCTCATTAGCTTTCATTCTCAAAATGTCACAAGTGAAATTGCATTTTGATAATGAGTATTAGCCGTAGACCGTAAAAAGTATGAATGCAGCTTCTCCTGTTATATTTCATGCAGTTATTTCAATTTTTCAATAAGGTTTCACTTTCAATTCAATATATATTTTGGGTGGATGTCAACCTGAATTATAATCTATATAGTATGAGACAATGACACTTATCACAAAAGCCAATGACATGGCGTTAATATACTATCTCTATGCAGATCAGTTGCATTACATCATTATCAAAACATAAAAAACACTTGTAATTCGATTTTAGTAGTGATATCCTTATATACATAACAGTGAACAGTCTATCAAACAATTCACAGTATTACTGTAACTGTAAATAAACTAGAGGTAGGTAAAACAAAAAAAATACACAACATGATTAAAATATTCCAAGATTAACTTACTGTGAGATAGAATCCATCTGTTACACATCCGCACTGGCTCTCTGGTACACACTGCAGATTCTCCAGGACGAATCCCTCATCACATGCACACCCCTCAACACAGAGGTCGTGACAGGTGGGATCAGGGTCTTGGTAATCCCAGCAGGTGCGTGGACAGGCGGAGATGCAGTTACCGTAGATACTGTTTGATGGACAGGTCAGGGCTGGAGAGGGATAGCAAGAAAGGATAGGGATAAAGATTAGACATGAATTGTCTCTATATGGCACAACATGTTCATCCTTATGCCAGATTGTATTTATCATGAGATAGATGCTTCAAGAATATCTTACTGTTTCCAGTGTAAGATTAGTCAATGCCGGTGTTAAAAAGGTCGTCATTGAGCAAATCAAGACCAACTAGAAATAGGTAATTTTGCAAAGCCAATGTGTTGCACAAAGCCATCGTTCTGTAAATTGGTTCTTATTGTTTTTTGTGCAACATTGCATCTGTGGCAAGAAAGCAACCATGCAGAGAAAAAAGCAGATTGGGATGGATGATTGGTGGTTGTCATCTCATTTTTCAGGATATCAAGTTACTCCTTAAGTTGGTTTGAGAGTCTCATTTATGGAAGGCTAATCTTGGCCCTGCAGAGACATCTATAAGTTGGACAGGAAATGTTGAGACCCCTACTATTATTGAGCCTGTTTGTCTTCTTGGGATTCGCACATTTAGGATTCATCACTTGCTCCATCATTCTTACAGCTTGCCTTCACTTGGATCTCTAAAGGTGATTTCTTTTCAATTCAATTCAATAATTTACTATCCATAAATCATACATGGAAATCTGCTAAATGAATTCAATTGCCTATTATAAAATACTTATCATGCCAAAGACAATTTTGATAAAGTAGGAGATTTGTTTGCTTTCATCAATACCTAATTCCACCATATCTAAGAAGTAACTTCGATAAAACTATCAGGAGTGTACAAATATTGCTTTCTGAGTAAATTTTCAACAATTAAAGTCTTGATTCTTACGACAAAGTGTTTCATTCCTCCAAGAAGGGACATCAACATAGAGGTATCTGCATGCTTGAGTGTAAGATGCCAAAGCGTTACAGAGTGCAGTATCGCCGTCATCAGGGGACGCACAGACATCATAGATACAGTCTCCGAAGTATGGGGTGGGATCTAATACAGCAAAGCACTCGGTAAAACCTGCAAGATTCAGAGGACAGGGTGACGAAATAGCACTTAAGTAATACTACTGACAAAAAATAAGTATTTTAAGTTGAGAAACTGTACATGTCTCAATTTCATAACTCAGAACAGCACACATCTTTATAAATTGAGATGTACCATACATGTATCATGTCTTCATCACATTACAAGTATATGAGAATCCATTATACAGTATCTTGTACTTACAGCAATGAAGACAAATTATAAGTTATCTCAAACTGAATTGGAGATTAAAAGCAATGAAAACAGGAATATTGCAATAACATAGCGGAAAACCCGACTGAATACTGGTTCTTTCTTGTTTACAGCATTATATCCAATTATGTGCATAATAGATTTTGCAAATAAAATGCTTACAATCACAATTACATTAAGTGTAACAATCAATGCCACATCTGTATCCTTTGTTTCTCATATATCATTATTTGTCTTGTTTTGGTTGATATTTTTCCAAAAAGTCATTGGCACCTTTAAAGCGCCGACAGGGCATCAATTTAATGGTAAAGTCCATTTTTTTATACCGTTTTAAAAAATTTGTTTTATTCTTTTACCTGCAGCACTTTGGATGATATCACACTTGCTTTCCGCTCCAAGAACCACAGACTCTGTAGCACTTGAGCAAGGATCGGTTTCGTCTCCTTGAGGTACACAATCTGGATCATTGCAAGCCTCCCAGCTGTTACCAAATGCTGCCTCATTAGACACCTATGTTCAGAAATCAAATGAAATATGATAAAAACTCTGAAGCACTCAATTCAATTCGATTCAAATAATTTAAGAACTTGTATTACAAGGAAGAAGGTGCGAACGTGTGTCTGTTTTATCTTCCTTAGGCACACACTCTGGATCATTGTAATCCAGCTTTTACAAAACGCTGCCTCATTAGATACCTAAGGTTTGAGATTGTAAACAAAACAATATAAAAACACAAACTGTTTAGCCCTCAAGCTATTCCCAGCTCTTTCCAATGTCTGTCTCCTTAGACACCTAGCACCAAAAGTCACATGAAGTTCATGTATGATAAAAACTAGAATCTTTGGAGCACTTAAACTAAAAATGCTTCCAGCTGCTGGCACATTAGACACATTAGTATTAAAAAAAACACTAATAATTATTTAAAAATATATATATAATAAAAACCAGAACACCAAGGTGCATCATTGTGAGCTTCCCAGATAATCCCAAATGCTGCCTCGTTGGAAACCATGGCTTATAAATTTGTTAGTTATATACAATCGACATTTTACTCGAAAAACACCAATATTGAAAGAGAAGTATCAAGTGTATTAACCATTGAAAAGTAAAGATATAACAATTGATTCTCCATAATGAGAACATAATCTCACAAAGCAATACATCAAGATATTTAATTCATATACCGGTACAACACATGTGAGAAGGTTGTGGTAGACAAAGGAACATCCCTTCACTGCTATTATGTAAAAATCTTTAGAACAGGTGTCACATGCATATTCACCTGTTCTACACATTTTTTATATAATAGCAGTGAAGAGATGTTCTTTTGTCTACCACAGCAATTGTTGAGGGTAGAATGGGGAACTGTTTATTTTGTCCTCTTTCTTTGTCCGTCATGTTCATAGTGTGTTGCTAATATTCAATCACTAAAACATGCAGGGGCTGAGTACAAGAATATTTACTCTATTCCCCTCTGATTCAACATATCATTCGTTTGTGTATCCTCATAATGGAATCTGAGATTATAATATCAGTTTTAATTGATAGTTTTCTTTCTGGCTTAATTTATACGTGCACAATGTATGGCAACTATGGAAGCATCCATTTACTTACCGAATTTCCTGTTGGTGTAAGAAACTCATCCTCTTGGGTACCGATTCCATTGTAGTTTCCACATAGACCACAGGTATTGCTCTTGAAGTCAGATGTCACTTTGACCTCCACTCTGCTGTTACCATCCCATTGCACATACAGGCCGACATCTGATACTACTTGCTGCAATGTGACATTGAAAAAATTGTTTTCATGGTTCTATATGACACATGCTTCTGAGACAATTGCTCCATGGTCGATTTCTTACGCAAACCAAATTTCAAATTTTAACCTTGGATCATAAACTATTACTAGTTCTAGGCCTAACTCTGAATCTAATATAAGACCAAACCAGAACCTGTATCCTAACTCTGTATCTTTCCTGAAATGAAGCCAAAGCAATTGTGTGTCCTAGGGGCAACCCTCAGGTCATCAAATCAATACTGTTATCGAGTGAAAATAGGCATCCTATATAGAAATGAAATTATCACTTTCAGATTAGAACCTAAAGTTTCTATCCATTCTTTCAATTTCACTATACAGCAGGAATTGATTATATGATGTCAAATAATCGATACTTTCCATATTTTATTGTTCTTAAAAATCGAATCCCTCATTTATCTAATAGATATCTGAAAACATTTGGAAGAAAATATCGTACAGGGGGGAGAGCACAAATAATGCACAAGACTCAACATCAAAAAGAGATCGAGAGAGTGAGTGAGAGAGAGAGTGAGTGAGAGAGAGAGATGGATTAAACTTTGAAGTTGAATAAGATTAAAGATAATTTCACTGGTGCCGGTTGACTTACCACATTGATGCCACTAACAGAAATCCTGATGCCAGGTCTTTCGGATGGGAGATTGACAATGACATCATCCACGCTTACAGCAAGGTCGCGTCCTAAGTGTATCTCCTGAAAACCAATTTCATTTAGAGTCAAAGCATGAATCGTAATCAAAATAATGTCCGTAATCTTTAAACGGTAGTCACTTTATCGACAAGCTTGGGGTGCTTCAAGAGCATGTTCACAAATCTTTCTCCACAGTCTAATCATGGTGTAGAGAAAACAATCTGGAGGATTTGCATGATATTAATACAGGATTCAGTTATACATTTTTTTCTTCTTACCTTTATGATTAGGTCATATAAATGTGCATACAGAAGAGATACACTTTATTTAAAAGAATATTACAATGCATTGGAGCAAATTCAACAGCCTTTTGGCATAGGCGCTATATGCTACATACTTGGTGGTATCGGCTTAGACTGCACTAGGAATAGGAATAAATGATATACTGTTATTTATATGATGATATTCCCAGATTTGCATGCCCAGTGTATATTTATATCATAATGTAATATTGTGTAGTTTAAACTCTGCCAGAACTTGCCTGAAAAAAAATGTATACAACCCAATTAATCTACAACAAACGAAGGATCATAAAGCAAATGCTCCAAGACAACAACATGACATGAGTACACACCGTTTGATTCAGGATGACTGTAACATCATACGTGATTGACACTGAAGCTGTTTGAGATATCTTTCTATTTGAGACGATCACTTTGAAGAGTGGGTCAACTGTGGAGCAATCCTGAGTGAGAATGTAGGAACAATTGCCCTGGAAGTCATACCGAAGATCATCAAATGTCTTATAGTGAGGATCACCAGATGCATAGCAGATGCCATACTCTTTAAATAAACATAAAAGAGGGTGGGGTGAATTTTCAGTAAACCTCATTACGATCTGGATTCTGAATGTAAGATCATAAGTTCTAATTGGCTTTTCGTATATCGAATCATGAGTTTTTTTTCACATGCTCTGCCCCTATAAAAGGATGTTAAATGGTGTGTGTATACATATAAGAACTAACTGTGCACCTTTGTGGAGTACGTGAAAGAACCTGCTGCATTTCTCAAGTAGAAAAGGGTGAAAACCCACTGCAGAGGTGCATCTACACATCAACTAAACAATTTAAATAGTTAGCTAATATTTCTCCAAATGGAAAATAAAATTAAGTAAATTATTAAATCTACTAGTTTTTGTACTGCATTGGTATTTTTTGACAATTATGCAAAATTAATTAAAAAAACACAAATGTCTATCAGAATATTGTTATTGTGGAAATCACCGATTAGTAACCATTTCAATAAATTTCTATTTGATAGCTAGCACTTACCTATTTCACAGTTCCTGCCCATGAAGGATCCCCCACAGGTGCAGGTGTAGGTCTCTATCAGGTTGGTACATGTTCCTCCATTCAGACATGGTACATCCCTGCAAGGATTCACCTCCTCTGTGAGTGCAAACATGAGAAAGAATATCCAAATAAAATGATTTTGTTTATACCTGCCAACATTTGAAAATATGAATCTGTACCCTTAACAGGCGTTCACATGGCCTTACTATGGCAATGTATGCAGCGGCAGTGCAATACGCGGAATATCTGTACAAAATGTGAATACAAATTCGCTGCTTGATCTTGCAGCCATTGAACGTACGCAATACAGAAACACATTCGTATTAATGTATCATTTGACATTTCCATATTATGTGCATTTTACTTTTACAATGCTTCATTAAGCTGTATCAACTCAATTCTCGTTCATTTGCTTACATTTTTGTTGTCATGAATTGAACTCTCTTTTCTTTTGTCTCTTTATCCTTTCCCTCCCCCTCTCTTCCACTTTTCACTCTTTATTTCTCCTTTCTTCACAATTCACTGACATACTGATTATCACCATTTTATAATTTACAATATTATTTTTTTCATACTTTCAGTTATTACTGAATTTTGAAATCAACTGTTTTTAATGCATTTTTATATGATACAATGTGAGCAATGTACTTTAACTTATTACTGATTTTTTAAATCTACTGTTTTTAATGCATTTTTATTATGATACATTGTGAACCAATTATTGTTAGTCTTTGGACTTTTTGTTTGGTTTATTTGTAATAAAACCGAAATTGAATTGAATTGAATTGAAGAAAAAAACACTCAAACCGTGGCACATGATAAAACAAGCTAAATTTGTCTTTAAAAAAAAGAAAGAAGGTCTTTCAGAAACAGAATATCAGCCAAAACCCTAACCCCACACACAACCAATCAAGGCGCTAACAGAATCATTTCCCCAGTCACTGAACTATTTGCGCAGAAGCCCTTATTTCAACTTAAACCATAACCTAATCTTAGTTCTAAACCTAACCTGAGACAAAAGTGTAGCCAAAACCCTAACCCCACAGGCCCACACACAACCGATCAAGGCGCTAACATTATTTCCCCAGTCACTGAATTCAAATAATATTCCGCACATAACAGTGCACATCATCCACTCCCTAAGAATCATTTCCAATAAAGGCGCCTTTTTAAATTGACCTTCGCACCCTAGAGAACCCAAAACTTGAACTAACCCGGTGTTGTGCCTGGTGTAGTACTTGATGTGGTTCCCGGAGTTGTTGCTAAGTCAGATGAAGTCATCATTCCCATTGAAGGTGACGTTTCAGATGAAGACATCATTCCTACGGTAGAAGATAAGTAAGATGCAGTCATCATTCCCATTGAAGGTGACGTGTCAGATGAAGTCATAATTCCCGCTGTAGTTGCAGAGGGAGATGAGGAGATCATTCCCATATGAGATGACGTTTCAGATGTAGTCATCGATTCTACGGTAGAATATAAGTCAGATGAAGTCATCATTATCATTGAAGGTGACGTTTCAGATAAAGACATCATTCCTACGGTAGACGATAAGTCAGATGAAGTCATCATTCCCATTAAAGGTGACGTGTCATATGAAGACATCATTCCTACAGTAGAAGATAAGTCAGATGAAGTCATCATTCCAATTGAAGATGACGTTTCAGATGAAGTCATCATTCCTACGGAAGAAGATAAGTCAGATGAAGTCATCATTCCCATTGAAGGTGACGTTTCAGATGAAGTCATCATTCCTACAGTAGAAGATAAGTCAGATGAAGTCATCATCATCATTGAGGGTGACGTTCCAGATGTAGTCATCATTCCTACGGTAGACGATAAGTCAGATGAAGTCATCATTCCCATTGAGGGTGACGTTCCAGATGTAGATCTAGTCATAATTCCTGCGGTAGACAATAAGTCAGATGAAGTCATCATTCCCATTGAAGGTGACGTTTCAGATGAAGACATTATTCCTGCGGTAGACAATAAGTCAGATGAAGTCATCATTCCCATTGGAGATGACGTTCCAGATGAAGACATCATTCCTATGGTAGAAGATAAGTCAGATGAAGACATCGTTCCCATTGAAGGTGACGTTTCAGATGAAGACATCATTCCCACGGTAGAAGATAAGTCAGATGAAGTCATCATTAACATTGAAGTTGACGTTTCAGATAAAGACATCATTCCTACAGTAGAAGATAAGTCAGATGAAGTCATCATTCCCATTGAAGGTGACGTTTCAGATGAAGTCATCATTCCCATTGAAGGTGACGTTTCAGATGAAGACATCATTCCTACGGTAGAAGTTAAGTCAGATGAAGTCATCATTATCATTGAAGATGATGTTTCAGATGAAGACATTAATCCTATGGTAGAAGATAAGTCAGATGAAGTCATCATTCCCATTGAAGGTGACGTTTCAGACGAAGACATCATTCCTACGGTAGAAGATAAGTCAGATGAAGTCATCATTATCATTGAAGATGACGTTTCAGACGAAGACATCATTCCTACGGTAGAAGATAAGTCAGATGAAGTCATCATTATCATTGAAGATGATGTTTCAGATGAAGACATTAATCCTACAGTAGAAGATAAGTCAGATGAGGTCATCATTCCCATTGAAGATGACGTTTCAGATGAAGACATCATTCCCATTGAAGATGACGTTTCAGATGAAGTCATCATTCCTATGGTAGAAGATAAGTCAGGTGAAGACATCATTCCCATTGAAGGTGACGTTTCAGATGAAGACATCATTCCCACGGTAGAAGATAAGTCAGATGAAGTCATCATTAACATTGAAGTTGACGTTTCAGATAAAGACATCATTCCTACAGTAGAAGATAAGTCAGATGAAGTCATCATTATCATTGAAGATGACGTTTCAGATGAAGACATCATTCCTACGGTAGAAGATAAGTCAGATAAAGTCATCATTATCATTGAAGATGACGTTTCAGATGAAGACATCATTCCTATGGTAGAAGATAAGTCAGATGAAGTCATCATTCCCATTGAAGGTGACGTTTCAGATGAAGACATCATTCCTACGGTAGAAGTTAAGTCAGATGAAGTCATCATTATCATTGAAGATGATGTTTCAGATGAAGACATTAATCCTACAGTAGAAGATAAGTCAGATGAGGTCATCATTCCCATTGAAGATGACGTTTCAGATGAAGACATCATTCCCATTGAAGATGACGTTTCAGATGAAGTCATCATTCCTATGGTAGAAGATAAGTCAGATGAAGACATCATTCCCATTGAAGGTGACGTTTCAGATGAAGACATCATTCCCTCGGTAGAAGATAAGTCAGATGAAGTCATCATTAACATTGAAGTTGACGTTTCAGATAAAGACATCATTCCTACGGTAGAAGATAAGTCAGATGAAGTCATCATTCCCATTGAAGTTGTTGTTCCTGAGGGAAAAATAAATGTTATATTCATTACTAAAGAATTTTATACCTATATTTAAGATTTGTTGCAATTAATTTTATATGGTTATCAGTTGCTGTTTGACATTGGAAATGATATATTCCCAAAGCTGCTTACCAAGGCAATAACCACATGACATTCAGAGAACCCAAATCCTTGAAAGTACAATACTGTGGCTAGCTTTAAACCCTAAACAAAACTTGACCTAACCTGGTGTTATGCCAGGTGTAGTACCTGGTGTAATTAAATGTTATATGTATTAATATAGAATTAGAACTAAATACCTATATTCAAGATTTCTGCGCTTAATTTACTGGGTTATCAGTTGCTGTTTGACATTGGAAATGCCAAATATCAGGTGTGACAAATGCTCAAAGCTGCTTACAGAGGCAATAACCACATGAACCTCAGAACGAACCAATGGCAACCCTAACCCTATATTTCTGATTGAATGAAACCTGGAGCGAGTGCCATGGGAGCACACGTCAGGTCACCCTGTGCAGTCTAAAGTAAAAGTGTTGAAACAGAAAACAACCTACCTGTACAGTCGAATGCATTGCCCACAGTTTCATAGCCAGCGTTGCATATGCAGCGTGTTTCTCCATCCTCCACTCCACAAGATGCGCTAGGATCGCAGGATACTTGAGTGCAGTTGATACTACCTCCTGCGTTGCACTCGCAGTATTCTGTGCAGTCTGGAGTAAGCATACTACTGCCAACCTATTTACAGGAAACACAGAAGCAGGGATATGGAGTGGGAAGAGAGAAAGGGAGAAAGTCAGCAAACAGGGAATTCACTGATTTTTTCTCATTAGCTTTCATTCTCAAAATGTCACAAGTGAAATTGCATTTTGATAATGAGTATTAGCCGTAGACCGTAAAAAGTATGAATGCAGCTTCTCCTGTTATATTTCATGCAGTTATTTCAATTTTTCAATAAGGTTTCACTTTCAATTCAATATATATTTTGGGTGGATGTCAACCTGAATTATAATCTATATAGTAAGAGACAATGACACTTATCACAAAAGCCAATGACATGGCGTTAATATACTATCTCTATGCAGATCAGTTGCATTACATCATTATCAAAACATAAAAAACACTTGTAATTCGATTTTAGTAGTGATATCCTTATATACATAACAGTGAACAGTCTATCAAACAATTCACAGTATTACTGTAACTGTAAATAAACTAGAGGTAGGTAAAACAAAAAAAATACACAACATGATTAAAATATTCCAAGATTAACTTACTGTGAGATAGAATCCATCTGTTACACATCCGCACTGGCTCTCTGGTACACACTGCAGATTCTCCAGGACGAATCCCTCATCACATGCACACCCCTCAACACAGAGGTCGTGACAGGTGGGATCAGGGTCTTGGTAATCCCAGCAGGTGCGTGGACAGGCGGAGATGCAGTTACCGTAGATACTGTTTGATGGACAGGTCAGGGCTGGACAGGGATAGCAAGAAAGGATAGGGATAAAGATTAGACATGAATTGTCTCTATATGGCACAACATGTTCATCCTTATGCCAGATTGTATTTATCATGAGATAGATGCTTCAAGAATATCTTACTGTTTCCAGTGTAAGATTAGTCAATGCCGGTGTTAAAAAGGTCGTCATTGAGCAAATCAAGACCAACTAGAAATAGGTAATTTTGCAAAGCCAATGTGTTGCACAAAGCCATCGTTCTGTAAATTGGTTCTTATTGTTTTTTGTGCAACATTGCACCTGTGGCAAGAAAGCAACCATGCAGAGAAAAAAGCAGATTGGGATGGATGATTGGTGGTTGTCATCTCATTTTTCAGGATATCAAGTTACTCCTTAAGTTGGTTTGAGAGTCTCATTTATGGAAGGCTAATCTTGGCCCTGCTGAGACATCTATAAGTTGGACAGGAAATGTTGAGACCCCTACTATTATTGAGCCTGTTTGTCTTCTTGGGATTTGCACATTTAGGATTCATCACTTGCTCCATCATTCTTACAGCTTGCCTTCACTTGGATCTCTAAAGGTGATTTCTTTTCAATTCAATTCAATAATTTACTATCCATAAATCATACATGGAAATCTACTAAATGAATTCAATTGCCTATTATAAAATACTTATCATGCCAAAGACAATTTTGATAAAGTAGGAGATTTGTTTGCTTTCATCAATACCTAATTCCACCATATCTAAGAAGTAACTTCGATAAAACTATCAGGAGTGTACAAATATTGCTTTCTGAGTAAATTTTCAACAATTAAAGTCTTGATTCTTACGACAAAGTGTTTCATTCCTCCAAGAAGGGACATCAACATAGAGGTATCTGCATGCTTGAGTGTAAGATGCCAAAGCGTTACAGAGTGCAGTATCGCCGTCATCAGGGGACGCACAGACATCATAGACACAGTCTCCGAAGTATGGGGTGGGATCTAATACAGCAAAGCACTCGGTAAAACCTGCAAGATTCAGAGGACAGGGTGACGAAATAGCACTTAAGTAATACTACTGACAAAAAATAAGTATTTTAAGTTGAGAAACTGTACATGTCTCAATTTCATAACTCAGAACAGCACACATCTTTATAAATTGAGATGTACCATACATGTATCATGTCTTCATCACATTACAAGTATATGAGAATCCATTATACAGTATCTTGTACTTACAGCAATGAAGACAAATTATAAGTTATCTCAAACTGAATTGGAGATTAAAAGCAATGAAAACAGGAATATTGCAATAACATAGCGGAAAACCCGACTGAATACTGGTTCTTTCTTGTTTACAGCATTATATCCAATTATGTGCATAATAGATTTTGCAAATAAAATGCTTACAATCACAATTACATTAAGTGCAACAATCAATGCCACATCTGTATCCTTTGTTTCTCATATATCATTATTTGTCTTGTTTTGGTTGATATTTTTACAAAAAGTCATTGGCACCTTTAAAGCGCCGACAGGGCATCAATTCAATGGTAAAGTCCATTTGTTTATACCGTTTTAAAAATTTTGTTTTATTCTTTTACCTGCAGCACTTTGGATGATATCACACTTGCTTTCCGCTCCAAGAACCACAGACTCTGTAGCACTTGAGCAAGGATCGGTTTCGTCTCCTTGAGGTACACAATCTGGATCATTGCAAGCCTCCCAGCTGTTACCAAATGCTGCCTCATTAGACACCTATGTTCAGAAATCAAATGAAATATGATAAAAACTCTGAAGCACTCAATTCAATTCGATTCAAATAATTTAAGAACTTGTATTACAAGGAAGAAGGTGCGAACGTGTGTCTGTTTTATCTTCCTTAGGCACACACTCTGGATCATTGTAATCCAGCTTTTACAAAACGCTGCCTCATTAGATACCTAAGGTTTGAGATTGTAAACAAAACAATATAAAAACACAAACTGTTTAGCCCTCAAGCTATTCCCAGCTCTTTCCAATGTCTGTCTCCTTAGACACCTAGCACCAAAAGTCACATGAAGTTCATGTATGATAAAAACTAGAATCTTTGGAGCACTTAAACTAAAAATGCTTCCAGCTGCTGGCACATTAGACACATTAGTATTAAAAAAAACACTAATAATTATTTAAAAATATATATATAATAAAAACCAGAACACCAAGGTGCATCATTGTGAGCTTCCCAGATAATCCCAAATGCTGCCTCGTTGGAAACCATGGCTTATAAATTTGTTAGTTATATACAATCGACATTTTACTCGAAAAACACCAATATTGAAAGAGAAGTATCAAGTGTATTAACCATTGAAAAGTAAAGATATAACAATTGATTCTCCATAATGAGAACATAATCTCACAAAGCAATACATCAAGATATTTAATTCATATACCGGTACAACACATGTGAGAAGGTTGTGGTAGACAAAGGAACATCCCTTCACTGCTATTATGTAAAAATCTTTAGAACAGGTGTCACATGCATATTCACCTGTTCTACACATTTTTTATATAATAGCAGTGAAGAGATGTTCTTTTGTCTACCACAGCAATTGTTGAGGGTAGAATGGGGAACTGTTTATTTTGTCCTCTTTCTTTGTCCGTCATGTTCATAGTGTGTTGCTAATATTCAATCACTAAAACATGCAGGGGCTGAGTACAAGAATATTTACTCTATTCCCCTCTGATTCAACATATCATTCGTTTGTGTATCCTCATAATGGAATCTGAGATTATAATATCAGTTTTAATTGATAGTTTTCTTTCTGGCTTAATTTATACGTGCACAATGTATGGCAACTATGGAAGCATCCATTTACTTACCGAATTTCCTGTTGGTGTAAGAAACTCATCCTCTTGGGTACCGATTCCATTGTAGTTTCCACATAGACCACAGGTATTGCTCTTGAAGTCAGATGTCACTTTGACCTCCACTCTGCTGTTACCATCCCATTGCACATACAGGCCGACATCTGATACTACTTGCTGCAATGTGACATTGAAAAAATTGTTTTCATGGTTCTATGACACATGCTTCTGAGACAATTGCTCCATGGTCGATTTCTTACGCAAACCAAATTTCAAACTTTAACCTTGGATCATAAACTATTACTAGTTCTAGGCCTAACTCTGAATCTAATATAAGACCAAACCAGAACCTGTATCCTAACTCTGTATCTTTCCTGAAATGAAGCCAAAGCAATTGTGTGTCCTAGGGGCAACCCTCAGGTCATCAAATCAATACTGTTATCGAGTGAAAATAGGCATCCTATATAGAAATGAAATTATCACTTTCAGATTAGAACCTAAAGTTTCTATCCATTCTTTCAATTTCACTATACAGCAGGAATTGATTATATGATGTCAAATAATCGATACTTTCCATATTTTAATGTTCTTAAAAATCGAATCCCTCATTTATCTAATAGATATCTGAAAACATTTGGAAGACAATATCGTACAGGGGGGAGAGCACAAATAATGCACAAGACTCAACATCAAAAAGAGATCGAGAGAGTGAGTGAGAGAGAGAGTGAGTGAGAGAGAGAGATGGATTAAACTTTGAAGTTGAATAAGATTAAAGATAATTTCACTGGTGCCGGTTGACTTACCACATTGATGCCACTAACAGAAATCCTGATGCCAGGTCTTTCGGATGGGAGATTGACAATGACATCATCCACGCTTACAGCAAGGTCGCGTCCTAAGTGTATCTCCTGAAAACCAATTTCATTTAGAGTCAAAGCATGAATCGTAATCAAAATAATGTCCGTAATCTTTAAACGGTAGTCACTTTATCGACAAGCTTGGGGTGCTTCAAGAGCATGTTCACAAATCTTTCTCCACAGTCTAATCATGGTGTAGAGAAAACAATCTGGAGGATTTGCATGATATTAATACAGGATTCAGTTATACATTTTTTTCTTCTCACCTTTATGATTAGGTCATATAAATGTGCATACAGAAGAGATACACTTTATTTAAAAGAATATTACAATGCATTGGAGCAAATTCAACAGCCTTTTGGCATAGGCGCTATATGCTACATACTTGGTGGTATCGGCTTAGACTGCACTAGGAATAGGAATAAATGATATACTGTTATTTATATGATGATATTCCCAGATTTGCATGCCCAGTGTATATTTATATCATAATGTAATATTGTGTAGTTTAAACTCTGCCAGAACTTGCCTGAAAAAAAAATGTATACAACCCAATTAATCTACAACAAACGAAGGATCATAAAGCAAATGCTCCAAGACAACAACATGACATGAGTACACACCGTTTGATTCAGGATGACTGTAACATCATACGTGATTGACACTGAAGCTGTTTGAGATATCTTTCTATTTGAGACGATCACTTTGAAGAGTGGGTCAACTGTGGAGCAATCCTGAGTGAGAATGTAGGAACAATTGCCCTGGAAGTCATACCGAAGATCATCGAATGTCTTATAGTGAGGATCACCAGATGCATAGCAGATGCCATACTCTTTAAATAAACATAAAAGAGGGTGGGGTGAATTTTCAGTAAACCTCATTACGATCTGGATTCTGAATGTAAGATCATAAGTTCTAATTGGCTTTTCGTATATCGAATCATGAGTTTTTTTCACATGCTCTGCCCCTATAAAAGGATGTTAAATGGTGTGTGTATACATATAAGAACTAACTGTGCACCTTTGTGGAGTACGTGAAAGAACCTGCTGCATTTCTCAAGTAGAAAAGGGTGAAAACCCACTGCAGAGGTGCATCTACACATCAACTAAACAATTTAAATAGTTAGCTAATATTTCTCCAAATGGAAAATAAAATTAAGTAAATTATTAAATCTACTAGTTTTTGTACTGCATTGGTATTTTTTGACAATTATGCAAAATTAATTAAAAAAACACAAATGTCTATCAGAATATTGTTATTGTGGAAATCACCGATTAGTAAACATTTCAATAAATTTCTATTTGATAGCACTTACCTATTTCACAGTTCCTGCCCATGAAGGATCCCCCACAGGTGCAGGTGTAGGTCTCTATCAGGTTGGTACATGTTCCTCCATTCAGACATGGTACATCCCTGCAAGGATTCACCTCCTCTGTGAGTGCAAACATGAGAAAGAATATCCAAATAAAATGATTTTGTTTATACCTGCCAACATTTGAAAATATGAATCTGTACCCTTAACAGGCGTTCACATGGCCTTACTATGGCAATGTATGCAGCGGCAGTGCAATACGCGGAATATCTGTACAAAATGTGAATACAAATTCGCTGCTTGATCTTGCAGCCATTGAACGTACGCAATACAGAAACACATTCGTATTAATGTATCATTTGACATTTCCATATTATGTGCATTTTACTTTTACAATGCTTCATTAAGCTGAATCAACTCAATTCTCGTTCATTTGCTTACATTTTTGTTGTCATGAATTGAACTCTCTTTTCTTTTGTCTCTTTATCCTTTCCCTCCCCCTCTCTTCCACTTTTCACTCTTTATTTCTCCTTTCTTCACAATTCACTGACATACTGATTATCACCATTTTATAATTTACAATATTATTTTTTTCATACTTTCAGTTATTACTGAATTTTGAAATCAACTGTTTTTAATGCATTTTTATTATGATACATTGTGAACCAATTATTGTTAGTCTTTGGACTTTTTGTTTGGTTTATTTGTAATAAAACCGAAATTGAATTGAATTGAATTGAAGAAAAAAACACTCAAACCGTGGCACATGATAAAACAAGCTAAATTTGTCTTTAAAAAAAAGAAAGAAGGTCTTTCAGAAACAGAATATCAGCCAAAACCCTAACCCCACACACAACCAATCAAGGCGCTAACAGAATCATTTCCCCAGTCACTGAACTATTTGCGCAGAAGCCCTTATTTCAACTTAAACCATAACCTAATCTTAGTTCTAAACCTAACCTGAGACAAAAGTGTAGCCAAAACCCTAACCCCACAGGCCCACACACAACCGATCAAGGCGCTAACAGCATTATTTCCCCAGTCACTGAATTCAAATAATATTCCGCACATAACAGTGCACATCATCCACTCCCTAAGAATCATTTCCAATAAAGGCGCCTTTTTACATTGACCTTCGCACCCTAGAGAACCCAAAACTTGAACTAACCCGGTGTTGTGCCTGGTGTAGTACTTGATGTGGTTCCCGGAGTTGTTGCTAAGTCAGATGAAGTCATCATTCCCATTGAAGGTGACGTTTCAGATGAAGACATCATTCCTACGGTAGAAGATAAGTAAGATGCAGTCATCATTCCCATTGAAGGTGACGTGTCAGATGAAGTCATAATTCCCGCTGCAGTTGCAGAGGGAGATGAGGAGATCATTCCCATATGAGATGACGTTTCAGATGTAGTCATCGATTCTACGGTAGAATATAAGTCAGATGAAGTCATCATTATCATTGAAGGTGACGTTTCAGATGAAGACATCATTCCTACGGTAGACGATAAGTCAGATGAAGTCATCATTCCCATTAAAGGTGACGTGTCATATGAAGACATCATTCCTACAGTAGAAGATAAGTCAGATGAAGTCATCATTCCAATTGAAGATGACGTTTCAGATGAAGTCATCATTCCTACGGAAGAAGATAAGTCAGATGAAGTCATCATTCCCATTGAAGGTGACGTTTCAGATGAAGTCATCATTCCTACAGTAGAAGATAAGTCAGATGAAGTCATCATCATCATTGAGGGTGACGTTCCAGATGTAGTCATCATTCCTACGGTAGACGATAAGTCAGATGAAGTCATCATTCCCATTGAGGGTGACGTTCCAGATGTAGATCTAGTCATAATTCCTGCGGTAGACAATAAGTCAGATGAAGTCATCATTCCCATTGAAGGTGACGTTTCAGATGAAGACATTATTCCTGCGGTAGACAATAAGTCAGATGAAGTCATCATTCCCATTGGAGATGACGTTCCAGATGAAGACATCATTCCTATGGTAGAAGATAAGTCAGATGAAGACATCATTCCCATTGAAGGTGACTTTTCAGATGAAGACATCATTCCCACGGTAGAAGATAAGTCAGATGAAGTCATCATTAACATTGAAGTTGACGTTTCAGATAAAGACATCATTCCTACAGTAGAAGATAAGTCAGATGAAGTCATCATTCCCATTGAAGGTGACGTTTCAGATGAAGTCATCATTCCCATTGAAGGTGACGTTTCAGATGAAGACATCATTCCTACGGTAGAAGTTAAGTCAGATGAAGTCATCATTATCATTGAAGATGATGTTTCAGATGAAGACATTAATCCTATGGTAGAAGATAAGTCAGATGAAGTCATCATTCCCATTGAAGGTGACGTTTCAGACGAAGACATCATTCCTACGGTAGAAGATAAGTCAGACGAAGTCATCATTATCATTGAAGATGATGTTTCAGATGAAGACATTAATCCTACAGTAGAAGATAAGTCAGATGAGGTCATCATTCCCATTGAAGATGACGTTTCAGATGAAGACATCATTCCCATTGAAGATGACGTTTCAGATGAAGTCATCATTCCTATGGTAGAAGATAAGTCAGATGAAGACATCATTCCCATTGAAGGTGACGTTTCAGATGAAGACATCATTCCCACGGTAGAAGATAAGTCAGATGAAGTCATCATTATCATTGAAGATGACGTTTCAGATGAAGACATCATTCCTACGGTAGAAGATAAGTCAGATAAAGTCATCATTATCATTGAAGATGACGTTTCAGATGAAGACATCATTCCTATGGTAGAAGATAAGTCAGATGAAGTCATCATTCCCATTGAAGGTGACGTTTCAGATGAAGACATCATTCCTACGGTAGAAGTTAAGTCAGATGAAGTCATCATTATCATTGAAGATGATGTTTCAGATGAAGACATTAATCCTACAGTAGAAGATAAGTCAGATGAGGTCATCATTCCCATTGAAGATGACGTTTCAGATGAAGACATCATTCCCATTGAAGATGACGTTTCAGATGAAGTCATCATTCCTATGGTAGAAGATAAGTCAGATGAAGACATCATTCCCATTGAAGGTGAAGTTTCAGATGAAGACATCATTCCCACGGTAGAAGATAAGTCAGATGAAGTCATCATTAACATTGAAGTTGACGTTTCAGATAAAGACATCATTCCTACGGTAGAAGATAAGTCAGATGAAGTCATCATTCCCATTGAAGTTGTTGTTCCTGAGGGAAAAATAAATGTTATATTCATTACTAAAGAATTTTATACCTATATTTAAGATTTTTTGCAATTAATTTTATATGGTTATCAGTTGCTGTTTGACATTGGAAATGATATATGCCCAAAGCTGCTTACAAAGGCAATAACCACATGACATTCAGAGAACCCAAATCCTTGAAAGTACAATACTGTGGCTAGCTTTAAACCCTAAACAAAACTTGACCTAACCTGGTGTTATGCCAGGTGTAGTACCTGGTGTAATTAAATGTTATATGTATTAATATAGAATTAGAACTAAATACCTATATTCAAGATTTCTGCGCTTAATTTACTGGGTTATCAGTTGCTGTTTGACATTGGAAATGCCAAATATCAGGTGTGACAAATGCTCAAAGCTGCTTACAGAGGCAATAACCACATGAACCTCGGAACGAACCAATGGCAACCCTAACCCTATATTTCTGATTGAATGAAACCTGGAGCGAGTGCCATGGGAGCACACGTCAGGTCACCCTGTGCAGTCTAAAGTAAAAGTGTTGAAACAGAAAACAACCTACCTGTACAGTCGAATGCATTGCCCACAGTTTCATAGCCAGCGTTGCATATGCAGCGTGTTTCTCCATCCTCCACTCCACAAGATGCGCTAGGATCGCAGGATACTTGAGTGCAGTTGATACTACCTCCTGCGTTGCACTCGCAGTATTCTGTGCAGTCTGGAGTAAGCATACTACTGCCAACCTATTTACAGGAAACACAGAAGCAGGGATATGGAGTGGGAAGAGAGAAAGGGAGAAAGTCAGCAAACAGGGAATTCACTGATTTTTTTCTCATTAGCTTTCATTCTCAAAATGTCACAAGTGAAATTGCATTTTGATAATGAGTATTAGCCGTAGACCGTAAAAAGTATGAATGCAGCTTCTCCTGTTATATTTCATGCAGTTATTTCAATTTTTCAATAAGGTTTCACTTTCAATTCAATATATATTTTGGGTGGATGTCAACCTGAATTATAATCTATATAGTATGAGACAATGACACTTATCACAAAAGCCAATGACATGGCGTTAATATACTATCTCTATGCAGATCAGTTGCATTACATCATTATCAAAACATAAAAAACACTTGTAATTCGATTTTAGTAGTGATATCCTTATATACATAACAGTGAACAGTCTATCAAACAATTCACAGTATTACTGTAACTGTAAATAAACTAGAGGTAGGTAAAACAAAAAAAATACACAACATGATTAAAATATTCCAAGATTAACTTACTGTGAGATAGAATCCATCTGTTACACATCCGCACTGGCTCTCTGGTACACACTGCAGATTCTCCAGGACGAATCCCTCATCACATGCACACCCCTCAACACAGAGGTCGTGACAGGTGGGATCAGGGTCTTGGTAATCCCAGCAGGTGCGTGGACAGGCGGAGATGCAGTTACCGTAGATACTGTTTGATGGACAGGTCAGGGCTGGACAGGGATAGCAAGAAAGGATAGGGATAAAGATTAGACATGAATTGTCTCTATATGGCACAACATGTTCATCCTTATGCCAGATTGTATTTATCATGAGATAGATGCTTCAAGAATATCTTACTGTTTCCAGTGTAAGATTAGTCAATGCCGGTGTTAAAAAGGTCGTCATTGAGCAAATCAAGACCAACTAGAAATAGGTAATTTTGCAAAGCCAATGTGTTGCACAAAGCCATCGTTCTGTAAATGGGTTCTTATTGTTTTTTGTGCAACATTGCACCTGTGGCAAGAAAGCAACCATGCAGAGAAAAAAGCAGATTGGGATGGATGATTGGTGGTTGTCATCTCATTTTTCAGGATATCAAGTTACTCCTTAAGTTGGTTTGAGAGTCTCATTTATGGAAGGCTAATCTTGGCCCTGCAGAGACATCTATAAGTTGGACAGGAAATGTTGAGACCCCTACTATTATTGAGCCTGTTTGTCTTCTTGGGATTTGCACATTTAGGATTCATCACTTGCTCCATCACTCTTACAGCTTGCCTTCACTTGGATCTCTAAAGGTGATTTCTTTTCAATTCAATTCAATAATTTACTATCCATAAATCATACATGGAAATCTGCTAAATGAATTCAATTGCCTATTATAAAATACTTATCATGCCAAAGACAATTTTGATAAAGTAGGAGATTTGTTTGCTTTCATCAATACCTAATTCCACCATATCTAAGAAGTAACTTCGATAAAACTATCAGGAGTGTACAAATATTGCTTTCTGAGTAAATTTTCAACAATTAAAGTCTTGATTCTTACGACAAAGTGTTTCATTCCTCCAAGAAGGGACATCAACATAGAGGTATCTGCATGCTTGAGTGTAAGATGCCAAAGCGTTACAGAGTGCGGTATCGCCGTCATCAGGGGACGCACAGACATCATAGACACAGTCTCCGAAGTATGGGGTGGGATCTAATACAGCAAAGCACTCGGTAAAACCTGCAAGATTCAGAGGACAGGGTGACGAAATAGCACTTAAGTAATACTACTGACAAAAAATAAGTATTTTAAGTTGAGAAACTGTACATGTCTCAATTTCATAACTCAGAACAGCACACATCTTTATAAATTGAGATGTACCATACATGTATCATGTCTTCATCACATTACAAGTATATGAGAATCCATTATACAGTATCTTGTACTTACAGCAATGAAGACAAATTATAAGTTATCTCAAACTGAATTGGAGATTAAAAGCAATGAAAACAGGAATATTGCAATAACATAGCGGAAAACCCGACTGAATACTGGTTCTTTCTTGTTTACAGCATTATATCCAATTATGTGCATAATAGATTTTGCAAATAAAATGCTTACAATCACAATTACATTAAGTGCAACAATCAATGCCACATCTGTATCCTTTGTTTCTCATATATCATTATTTGTCTTGTTTTGGTTGATATTTTTACAAAAAGTCATTGGCACCTTTAAAGCGCCGGCAGGGCATCAATTCAATGGTAAAGTCCATTTGTTTATACCGTTTTAAAAATTTTGTTTTATTCTTTTACCTGCAGCACTTTGGATGATATCACACTTGCTTTCCGCTCCAAGAACCACAGACTCTGTAGCACTTGAGCAAGGATCGGTTTCGTCTCCTTGAGGTACACAATCTGGATCATTGCAAGCCTCCCAGCTGTTACCAAATGCTGCCTCATTAGACACCTATGTTCAGAAATCAAATGAAATATGATAAAAACTCTGAAGCACTCAATTCAATTCGATTCAAATAATTTAAGAACTTGTATTACAAGGAAGAAGGTGCGAACGTGTGTCTGTTTTATCTTCCTTAGGCACACACTCTGGATCATTGTAATCCAGCTTTTACAAAACGCTGCCTCATTAGATACCTAAGGTTTGAGATTGTAAATAAAACAAGATAAAAACACAAACTGTTTAGCCCTCAAGCTATTCCCAGCTCTTTCCAATGTCTGTCTCCATGTATGATAAAAACTAGAATCTTTGGAGCACTTAAACTAAAAATGCTTCCAGCTGCTGGCACATTAGACACATTAGTATAAAAAAAAACACTAATAATTATTTAAAAATATATATATAATAAAAACCAGAACACCAAGGTGCATCATTGTGAGCTTCCCAGATAATCCCAAATGCTGCCTCGTTGGAAACCATGGCTTATAAATTTGTTAGTTATATACAATCGACATTTTACTCGAAAAACACCAATATTGAAAGAGAAGTATCAAGTGTATTAACCATTGAAAAGTAAAGATATAACAATAGATTCTCCATAATGAGAACATAATCTCACAAAGCAATACATCAAGATATTGAATTCATATACCGGTACAACACATGTGAGAAGGTTGTGGTAGACAAAGGAACATCCCTTCACTGCTATTATGTAAAAATCTTTAGAACAGGTGTCACATGCATATTCACCTGTTCTACACATTTTTTATATAATAGCAGTGAAGAGATGTTCTTTTATCTACCACAGCAATTGTTGAGGGTAGAATGGGGAACTGTTTATTTTGTCCTCTTTCTTTGTCCGTCATGTTCATAGTGTGTTGCTAATATTCAATCACTAAAACATGCAGGGGCTGAGTACAAGAATATTTACTCTATTCCCCTCTGATTCAACATATCATTCGTTTGTGTATCCTCATAATGGAATCTGAGATTATAATATCAGTTTTAATTGATAGTTTTCTTTCTGGCTTAATTTATACGTGCACAATGTATGGCAACTATGGAAGCATCCATTTACTTACCGAATTTCCTGTTGGTGTAAGAAACTCATCCTCTTGGGTACCGATTCCATTGTAGTTTCCACATAGACCACAGGTATTGCTCTTGAAGTCAGATGTCACTTTGACCTCCACTCTGCTGTTACCATCCCATTGCACATACAGGCCGACATCTGATACTACTTGCTGCAATGTGACATTGAAAAAATTGTTTTCATGGTTCTATGACACATGCTTCTGAGACAATTGCTCCATGGTCGATTTCTTACGCAAACCAAATTTCAAATTTTAACCTTGGATCATAAACTATTACTAGTTCTAGGCCTAACTCTGAATCTAATATAAGACCAAACCAGAACCTGTATCCTAACTCTGTATCTTTCCTGAAATGAAGCCAAAGCAATTGTGTGTCCTAGGGGCAACCCTCAGGTCATCAAATCAATACTGTTATCGAGTGAAAATAGGCATCCTATATAGAAATGAAATTATCACTTTCAGATTAGAACCTAAAGTTTCTATCCATTCTTTCAATTTCACTATACAGCAGGAATTGATTATATGATGTCAAATAATCGATACTTTCCATATTTTATTGTTCTTAAAAATCGAATCCCTCATTTATCTAATAGATATCTGAAAACATTTGGAAGAAAATATCGTACAGGGGGGAGAGCACAAATAATGCACAAGACTCAACATCAAAAAGAGATCGAGAGAGTGAGTGAGAGAGAGAGTGAGTGAGAGAGAGAGATGGATTAAACTTTGAAGTTGAATAAGATTAAAGATAATTTCACTGGTGCCGGTTGACTTACCACATTGATGCCACTAACAGAAATCCTGATGCCAGGTCTTTCGGATGGGAGATTGACAATGACATCATCCACGCTTACAGCAAGGTCGCGTCCTAAGTGTATCTCCTGAAAACCAATTTCATTTAGAGTCAAAGCATGAATCGTAATCAAAATAATGTCCGTAATCTTTAAACGGTAGTCACTTTATCGACAAGCTTGGGGTGCTTCAAGAGCATGTTCACAAATCTTTCTCCACAGTCTAATCATGGTGTAGAGAAAACAATCTGGAGGATTTGCATGATATTAATACAGGATTCAGTTATACATTTTTTTCTTCTTACCTTTATGATTAGGTCATATAAATGTGCATACAGAAGAGATACACTTTATTTAAAAGAATATTACAATGCATTGGAGCAAATTCAACAGCCTTTTGGCATAGGCGCTATATGCTACATACTTGGTGGTATCGGCTTAGACTGCACTCGGAATAGGAATAAATGATATACTGTTATTTATATGATGATATTCCCAGATTTGCATGCCCAGTGTATATTTATATCATAATGTAATATTGTGTAGTTTAAACTCTGCCAGAACTTGCCTGAAAAAAAAATGTATACAACCCAATTAATCTACAACAAACGAAGGATCATAAAGCAAATGCTCCAAGACAACAACATGACATGAGTACACACCGTTTGATTCAGGATGACTGTAACATCATACGTGATTGACATTGAAGCTGTTTGAGATATCTTTCTATTTGAGACGATCACTTTGAAGAGTGGGTCAACTGTGGAGCAATCCTGAGTGAGAATGTAGGAACAATTGCCCTGGAAGTCATACCGAAGATCATCAAATGTCTTATAGTGAGGATCACCAGATGCATAGCAGATGCCATACTCTTTAAATAAACATAAAAGAGGGTGGGGTGAATTTTCAGTAAACCTCATTACGATCTGGATTCTGAATGTAAGATCATAAGTTCTAATTGGCTTTTCGTATATCGAATCATGAGTTTTTTTTCACATGCTCTGCCCCTATAAAAGGATGTTAAATGGTGTGTGTATACATATAAGAACTAACTGTGCACCTTTGTGGAGTACGTGAAAGAACCTGCTGCATTTCTCAAGTAGAAAAGGGTGAAAACCCACTGCAGAGGTGCATCTACACATCAACTAAACAATTTAAATAGTTAGCTAATATTTCTCCAAATGGAAAATAAAATTAAGTAAATTATTAAATCTACTAGTTTTTGTACTGCATTGGTATTTTTTGACAATTATGCAAAATTAATTAAAAAAACACAAATGTCTATCAGAATATTGTTATTGTGGAAATCACCGATTAGTAACCATTTCAATAAATTTCTATTTGATAGCTAGCACTTACCTATTTCACAGTTCCTGCCCATGAAGGATCCCCCACAGGTGCAGGTGTAGGTCTCTATCAGGTTGGTACATGTTCCTCCATTCAGACATGGTACATCCCTGCAAGGATTCACCTCCTCTGTGAGTGCAAACATGAGAAAGAATATCCAAATAAAATGATTTTGTTTATACCTGCCAACATTTGAAAATATGAATCTGTACCCTTAACAGGCGTTCACATGGCCTTACTATGGCAATGTATGCAGCGGCAGTGCAATACGCGGAATATCTGTACAAAATGTGAATACAAATTCGCTGCTTGATCTTGCAGCCATTGAACGTACGCAATACAGAAACACATTCGTATTAATGTATCATTTGACATTTCCATATTATGTGCATTTTACTTTTACAATGCTTCATTAAGCTGAATCAACTCAATTCTCGTTCATTTGCTTACATTTTTGTTGTCATGAATTGAACTCTCTTTTCTTTTGTCTCTTTATCCTTTCCCTCCCCCTCTCTTCCAC
>JAVYIG010013917.1:0-44380 GCA_035222895.1 Strongylocentrotus droebachiensis | reverse complement strand
GTTTGTTATATCTAATGTACAGTGGCAATACCATTGTCTCTTCTCCTTTAAAAAAAGACAAAGGACAAAGGCATTCACCATGGTACAAAGACAAACACAGAAAACATTGTACATAGCAGACTGCACACACAATGTTTATATTGATTCAACGGTATTTTACTTATAACTTTGTGGAAGAACTAATGTGACAGTATTTTGACAGTACAGAATGATGAAAGTGTAGTGAGGTATGGGATTGCTATTGTCTATTTCATGCCCATAACATTGTAATTTTCATTAACATGAACATTAATAAAGAGGAGGGAGGGAATGGAGGGGGCACAAGGAGAGAAAGGTCCAAGACTTCTTCACTGAATATTTCTACACTTAATATCCATTACAAACAACTTACGAAGTACCATAAGTTAACACATTTTTTGGCATATAAAATGTACAGGCGTACACACATAATATCAATAATGATGATCATAATATGAAGCATAGCTCAATGAACAAATACAGGGCAAGCGAGCAAGATAATTTTCACAAGTGATCCAGCATTTTTAATGCACACCTTCACGAGAAAAAAAGGGTTGTACACAACGCGTAACAAATGGCACATCACTGGTTTTACTTAGCAGCAACTGAGTATGTGTACATGAAATGTGTGAAACTGTCCACCAATCAACGAACATACCTCAATCCTAAACTCAGTCACCAAGCATCAGACTGTTAGGACCTGGGGAACCATGTAAAATGTATCCATTTTACTTTGTTACTTAAAAATACGGCATGTACGAAGAAGGGTTGGCCAGTTTGCAAGTATATACATGAATATACAGTATTCTGTTGAGAGTGATGAAAGATGCTTAGTTTTACAATGCACATATATCAAATGATACATGACTCTCAATGGCAATGCCCTTTAGTGTCAAATACTGAAGATTAAATGTTTGCAAACAATAGTTTTATACCTTGGAAAGCTCATAATGATGCAAGACTTTGTTCACTAGAGGATAGACGCTATCCTACGAAACAAGCACATGTTGGAGCAGGTATGCTTTAAACTCTTGTACAGTCAAACCTGTCTAGCAGCCACTTCTCTACAAAAAGCCACCTGTCTGTTTTGGCCAGTTTTTACCTATTTCTCTTTGGTGGTCGTGATAGACCGTCAGACAGTACTTTAAATCAAACTTAATATCCTTCTGGCCTGGTTCTGTACAGACTTAAAGACAATACGATCATCATCTGCCCAGCAGATCGGGGGGGGGGGGGCAAACAGATGCCAGAACGAATGGATGTGCCTTTTGAGAAAAATAGAATCTAAAGTTCAATGGTACTTGACTTCAGTACATCTATGCAACACATTTAGGTCAGTACACCATCCTAGTTATAAAAGTGATGTTACGTTATTACCGAAGCAATAACAAATGAAGCACAAGAGAAATGTGACAAATATTGTGTTTATTCCCGTCTGCCAAATACAAAACGGTATGCATATATCCTAGTTTTTCAATACCCTGCCCGATCACTGAATAGCCAATAGTTTTAATTATTATGTAATATCACATAGATTCCATGAGTTCACGATGATATAAATAAAACATAAATAAGAAATAAATTAAAAATGAACAGTAGTATACATTTCATCATCCGATGTAGACATGATATGCAGTCAGAACCAAGGTGTCCTCTTTGACCCCCATGACCTTTCATGACCTCTATGACCGTTCTCCACATTGTGCACTACAATTTAACAGGATACAATGAAGTCCACAAGAAACCTGGGCTGAGCCAAGTTTGGCAGGACTTACAAATTGAACATTGTAATACTTGCAGGTCAAATCCTCCTTCACTTCATCAATTGTTGCAGCATGCGCAATATAGTCTTTGTATCAGCTGCCGTCTGCTTCTTCATAAGAGTGAGAAATGTACTGTACATGCAGCTGAGGTGGGAGTGCAGGGTTAGACAAAGAATTGGTGGTCTGACTGCATACACTAGCTCGCCCTCAAATTCTTTGGTATACAGATATGGTGGCCGGTAGCATCCGCTCACAACTCTGAAGCAACTCCTTGATATATTTCACAGGTTAAACACCACTACACTCACTCTTTCCTGACAGTTCGCATTGGGGTGTTTTTACAAAACCCTAATCCTAAATCGGTGACACGACATTTGCTCCTGCGACAATTGCTCCGGGCTTTATTTCGTCTAAGATGTAGGGTTAGGGTTAGGGTTTCAATAGGGTTTTATGTTAGGTTTAGGGTTAGGTTTAGGGTAGGGTATAGTGTTGAATCCAGGGTTGAAGTTAGCCATTCGATTAGTGTATGAAATTTACAGCGGAGCAATTGTCGCCGGAGCAAATGTCATGGAATCCCTAAATCCTATGCAAGCCAGAAAAGGAGGCTAGTATCAAAACAATCTTGAACTTCATCAGCACTGTTCGACTTCCAAAACATCATGGAGAATTTTGATTTGATTTATTTTTTGTTGTTAATGAAAGCACTTCTTTGATCTTTTTTCTTAATTTTGAACTTGTAACTTGTGAAAATATCAAAATACTTCTAAAAAACAGTTTCACAAAAACCTTTAAATACTGCAAAAGATATTGAATTCCATATAACAAAGCCATAACAGTTCAAACATATTATGTACAAAGTTCTCTTCTTCTCAGTCTCTCTAAAGCTCCATTTGGTTGCCTTTCACAGCCCCGGTCGATGTGCACACTTAATAGCGACAATGCCATATATACATACATAATGCTAAACAGATGCAGAACTAGTCAGCGACTTCCATTTGGTTTGAGATTTGGGAATAGAGTAGCAATAGAAATGCATTAAAGCTATTAAGAAACTTTGATAACCATCAACAGCGTCAATTGTATGCCCACAGTTGAATTTCATTTGGGTTATGGAATTCCATAATGTTCCGGAAATGACACCTATTTCTGTCCAATGTAACAAATTTGACTATCTTTTTTCTTTGTGCAATACTTTAACACGATAAAACCTGACACAGGATGGATAGTTAAAAAGGTAAGTTTTGCACAAAGCTATGTTGTAAGTGAATTTAGTGATTGCAAGAAGTAATCTAATCGTTTTAAGAGGTGGGGCACCAACTACATGCCCATATACCGTCACTTTTTAACAGTTGTCATCACCCACAAAACTTCATGTATATTGATAATGGAGTGATTACTACGGACAGGTTACAGTGAACACCCATCAGTTCAGTCAGTTCCTGCTCTTCACGCCACCATCTCGACCTCCCATGCAGCATTAAACACCACTTTCCATTGTGTTTCGAGTACACGTCAGCAATCGTTTACAAGCATGGCCGATTCCATACAGCACCGCGTCCATCACAAGTTATTGCCAAGTTCTCACCAAGTCACTCTCTGATCAAAGCGTTCTTGAGCACTCCAGTACATCGGTATCCTACACACATTATGAGACTTGATATACAGGAAAAGCACCGCTACAAAAATTTGTTCAGGGCACACGTTTGTTTTCTATACATCGTAGAGAGCAGATAATGGTCCTCGAGCGTTGCCTATACTGGCATAAAGACAAGCGGGAGAACAATAGCGAGAGTTGCAGGGGCACAGCATGAGTACAGGACGGACAGCATCAAATGATACGAGAAATATTTATGCAAATTGTTCGGTACTTTGCACTGTACAGAGCATCATGAAGCAAGCTTCAGAGATGTATATGACCTCTAGATGATGTTGACCTCAAGGAGGTCAAAAGGTCATGTCATGTATCTCATGATGGCTCGTAAGCAGTAGAGTAGACTGGCCTGTATTCTGGCTTCTAACACCATCACGTTGACATGGACCTAACACACAAAGAAAATGAAGAAAACGAATTAATGTATTAGAAAGTACAGTCTTCATATTTGTATGCCATTTTCTCTTTGGAAAAAGGGCACATCAATAGCTGCACGAACTGGTCAACTGCACAAGTTGCGACATGAACCTTTCATGAATCAGGCCCACTCTTTAAAATCAATGAAAAACTGACTTATTCAAAGTTTTCTAGTTTTAAATGATTTGTTCCTCAGTTCAGAATTTAGAAAGTGGTTTGTCTGAATCCTGATTTAAAAGCCATAAGAGTATTCAGGAATAATGCCTAATATCTAATGAACAAACAGTTTTTGTTTTCCTTTCTTGATCTAGACCATGTTGGAGGTATAAAAAAGGTTTAGATCAAATCTCATTTGACGCCTCCTTTAAAATGATCGCAAAGATATTCAAGAATTCAACTTTTGGGCAATTTCAATAGTCTTAGGCATAATCATGGTAAAATGTGCAACCATATAAATGACAAGGATTAAATACAAAAGCAATTTTTTAATAGGCAATAGAATACGATACTGAAATTGCATTTGAGCAGATTTCATGGAAATCTCTGCCATTGTTTTCTTTGAAAATTCAAGCAACAAGTTTTCATGATTTCTCACCTTCTCTGAGTGCTTGAAGTCCAGCCAGAAGCTGTCGTAATCATGTTTGGTGGTTCGATCTGGATAGCAAGCGATCGTCTTGATGTACGTCTTTAGTTGCCTATCGAGCAGTTCGTTGATCTCTCCGTAGTCGTAGTCATCGTGCCGTATGCCATACAACGAATGGATGTAATTCCAGATGGCTCGCCTCAGCAACGATGTGTCCACTTGCTTTTTATGGCCCATCCTAGTGAAACAAAAGAGAAATATTCAAAATCAATTTGTCTGAATGTTTACAGGTGTTTGATCAATAGAAATAGAGAGTGCTAATGTCAATTTGTTTTGCAGGCCATTCCAAGTCAGCACATTTTTGTAGTTATCATTATCAAAAGAATTTAGTATTTCTAAATTTTTGTGTCGTGTGATTATACAAAGCTTTTACCATAAACAACTCAAATTTAAAGTAAGATTCCCCGAAATGTAAATAGCATTGTGAAGTTGCCAATCTCTAAAAGGCACACAAAAGCAAGTGTTGTACATCCAAGGAAAAAAAAGGAGAGCTTCTTTCGCAAAATAGAATGAAGTAACTCACGTGTTGTAGGTCATGTTGTAAGCAACACCGAGCTTGTCATCCATGAGTTGACTGACATCTGGATAGTACCTATTGACCAGCGAGTAGCCCTGGTCCTCCCAGGTGTAGTCCTGGGCCCGGAAGGTCTGGAACTGCGAGTTCTCCCCCCGTCTCGCAAAGTCCTCGTAGAGGAAGCTGGGATCCTGGACAAATGGCGTGATGTCCTCCCTCTCCCCGCATGAACCAGGACTCCTTGGCAGTACTGGGGTTTACAATGAGAAATATATGTAATTATGTATACAATTTGTGATTATTTCCAATGTTTTTCCCCCTAATTGCGTGTTGTTTAATAGTACATGCAGTTTTCTGTATATAAGGGGTAGTGTTTCAAACACTAAAGATCAGGCAAGAAAATGTCTGAATTCAAACTAAATGAAAACATTCTGAAAATAAATTGTATAAATCAGAATCATTTACACTACAAGTCAAGTAACTTCAAATTTCATAACAAATTTCATAAGAGAGAGAGAGAAAGAGAGAGAATGAGACAAGATAGAGAGTGAGTGAGAGAGAGAGAGAGAGAGAGAGCGAGAAAGAGAGATAGAGATTGAACCTGTCCCGTGTGCAGAGTGATGATATTTAATCCTGTAAACACCATATCCACAGATTGACACCCACCATTGCACCTGTCACCACAACAACAAATGGCTTAAACCACTGGATTAGTATCTCTTTGAATTTCTTACAGTATTCATTAATCCCCAAATTTGTTTTTCCCTTCAATTTGGAGAAAAAATTGATTAAGCTACCTCCTTTTCAAGTCAATATTTTGACAGCAATATTGTTGCCATGGGAAACAGCAACCACATGAGGGTTAAGGACCAATTACGATGAAAATTCAATTTGATGTGCTTGTTTTTCCAAGCATTTATCCACTCTTGTTATACTGATTGGACACTGTTGACTGTGAATCATACACCCTTCACATACCCTTAAAAAAAACCACTTTACTTTCTTTTTCTAGGACACCGTACGCCCATCTTTTCCAGAATGACATCATAATTCATTTGCATAAATCTATGTTTGCCACTCTCCACCCAGGGATTAAATGGGTACCGGAAGGAAGGAATTCCTTCAATGCTGTGAGCACCAGAGTCGATGGCCAAGCAAGAGCCAGTTAATATTGTAGTGCCTTGAGCACTAGCATGGAGGATATGAGAGCTATCAGGAACTCATCTTGTTGTTCGCTGTACCACCCTCTAGATAACTACGTTTCTTTGTTTATGTTGATGAATTGCTTATTACAGACCATTACCTTTTCTTGTTCATTTTCTCTTTGTTTCATTCTTCTTTAGTTTTCTGTGTTAATATTGGTAAATTGCTTGATATATTCCTCCCTCCTCCTCCTTCTATCACTCTTTTTTGTCCTCCCCCCCCCCCCTTTTTTGGACAGGGGGGGGGGGGGGTATACATATATAGGCCTAAGCCATGTTTGTAAACAGACGCCAGGTGAGGTGCTACACTTGGCAAGCCTTCAACTTCAAGGAAAACCGCAATGCTTTGGAAACCACAACAACACAAAGGGGAACAAGGGTGATTAAGGATGAGGTAGGCTGAACAGGCAGCCAATGCCCTTGGTACTACACCGCCCTCTCTTATTGGCTGCCTAGACGCTTGCACAAAGATGCCAGGTACTTGAGGATTAAAGAGACGTTGGTTAGATTAAATAAACAAATTTGTGAGCCTTCTCTTTTAAATTTAGTTGGGAAGAATATCATAGAAGAATTCAAGAAATATCCTGCTCATCATATGCCTTTGTATTTGGAGGGGAAACCAATGAAAAAATAGTTGAAAGTTTGGACCAGACATTCATGTCACTTTTGCTTTTTTAATTTTTTTTTTTTTTTTTAAAGCCCATTTCTTTGTGCAGAACACGCGATATGATAAAGATCAAGTCCATTTCCTACCAATCTAATGATCCAAAACCCTACAGTATATATCGATTCCTACATGTATGTCCTGCATATTCCACCCTTCTAAACTGCTACCAGTTTTTTTCACAATCCCATTGCATGGCCAGAACTGTGCTCCATCTTTAATGGCTGCCTAGACACTTGGTTCGGCCAACATGCCAACGGAGGATTAAACAGGCATTGAATGTTTTGGCAGCTTTGAATAAACAAGTCAGCCAAATGTCAAGTGTCTAAATGCAGCTCGAGGTCTGGATGGAGATGCTCAGCGCAGGCCCCCGAGGCGATTTGCGACAGATAGGAATATCAGGCCTTAAATTTCAACATTTTTAGGGCAAGGCCACTTTTCTGTAGGGCACATTCCTATATTACAGCACCAATGGGAAGAATTGGAAAGGGCACAAAAAATCTCCAAGGCCAATGAGAGGGGCATTGAGGCCAATCAAAGGGGCATCCAAGGCCTGGCCTTGGATGGCCTTGGATTAATTTAAGCCCTGGAATATCGATTGAAAAACTTGGCCGTGGGCTTATTTGTATATCATGCCTGATACAATTTTAACAATGTTTGTGCATGCTACTTGAAGAGAACCAACCTTATTGATCAATTATCACTTCTCTATAACTTATATATATATCTACATCATTTTCAAGAGTAAATATACAGGTACCTCCCCCATATGGATGATAATTGCATTATGATGTAAGGTGAGGACTATTCATATTTATAGTGATGTAAATGTTAAAATTATGTGAAAGCGAAACGTGAAAGCATGATTCCTCCTTGGTAAATTAAAGTTGATTATTTAGCTGAGCTGTTATCTTGCAACTCATATGTTCATGTTCTGTTGCTAATGGTGTTTTTATAAAGTTATGCTGCTAAAGCCTTTTCAACCGTATGATATGGCCAACTGCCTTAAAGCCCCCCCCCCCCAGGCATAAATAACATGTGATGACCATAGTGCACATAAAACCTGCTTGCCATACCACACAGATAACAGAATACACACACGAGTAGGTGCCTTATTGCCAGCAGCTAACTCAAATGCTTACACCACCACTTGCAAAGCACTTAAACATAAAATGTTCTTTTCTTTTAGCAGGTTTACAGTGCTATGTCTGAAGGAGGCTGACTGATGTAGTTCAGTTTACGTTGCCGATTTTTTTTGTTGCTAACAATAATACCAATGTGATGTTGCTAGCAATGCGCACTCCGACTCATCCCTTGTACTTTTTCCAATCATGACTTCACAGATGACCTCATCATGAGTCGGCATGTCAACAAGGAATTGTTCGCTTCTTCACGATGAGGAATATTCTATTTGATCTTGATCATTCTTTTCTGTTAGGTCCATTGCCAGGTTTCAGTCTGAGCTATTACAGAATGACTGACAGGTGTTGTACTTCCTCAGATTTAATCGATAATAGTTTTGTCCATTCATCCTTTATTCTGAATGTTTTTCTTAGCATCTCCCTATCTTAGCTTTGCAAGATAATAATGGCATCTTTAACACTCTTGCTTGCCCTCATGCCTTGTTACTTACATGTAAGGTTAAATAGGTTCAAACAATACCCAATGTTTGTAATAACATAACTATACATTTGGCTTCGGGGCTAAATGCTCCTATTTACCCTGCACCAGAGAGAAGTACAAATAAATCTTGCCTATACCCAAGTATTTTATGACAAAGGGTACAAAACATGAAAAGTCCATAAAACAATACAATCATAATTGGGACTGAGATTTTGGGACAACTACATGTAATCCAGACCAGCATCCCCCCCCCCCAAAAAAAAACAATAAAAAGAAACTACCCACATAGGGCTTTACCACCTAAGACAACCCCCACCCTGGCCAGCTACACATCCAATGTATGACAGATTTACTTACATTTGCCGCTTTGTTCCCTGACTTTCTCAAACTTCTTGACTTTCTCTTCTTGAGAGTCCTCTGTATCGCTCTGCTTCTCAATGTTCTTCATCTTCTGAACCAGCTCCTCTACATTCCCTCCTGCAGACTCCTCCTGAAATGATTAAAGAAAATTAGGACGGTTATTTGATATATATATTTATTTATTTATTGTTGTATAAAAAAAAACATCGTACATGGCAGCCAATCGTCTGAATTGAGCGCAATTTTATGATGATAAAATATTATTATTCATTTGCGTTGCATTAGCTTTTCTTTTATATCATACATGTATGATTGTTTCCAGTTTCATCTCTTTTGATTGTAAACGTTATCTATGAATAGACAAAATGCCCTATCTGAATATGTTGTATTTGTTTCTTATTCCTGTATATTCCTGACAATGTCAATGGCAGAATTTTTGTTGTTGTGTTTTTGCACATTCATCTATAAATATTGATTATCACTTTGCAGATAAATGTAGGTCCCAGTTTGGAATATGTATTTCTTTTCTAGATTCCACAGAAACTAGATGGAATTTCGACTGCGCGCAGTCGAAAATGATGCCTCCGTCATAGAGCAATTTTACAAACCAAAAGAGAAGAAATTTTTCAAATTCAAGTTCATTTGTAATCCATTAACAGGTTCTCAGAATATCGTGATTACAAGCAATTTCTCATATACATATATGCCCCTTTGATCTTTGACCTCATGACCCTAAAATCTACTCAGTTCATTGGCTCTGCAAGATGTCCTGAGTTAAATAGTAATCCATCTGTCAGTTCTAATGAGAATGCGTTCATAAGCTATTTTTGCATACATAATGAGCCCATGACCTTTGACCTTTGACCTGATGAACCAATAATCTACTCAGTTCATTGGCTCTGCAAGATACATAAATGATCTAAGTTTGGCAGGAATCCATCAATCTGTTCTAATGATAATACCATCACAAGCTATTTTTGCATACATAATGTGCACTGTGACCTTTGACCTTTGACCTCGTGACCCCAAAATCTAATCAGTTCATCGGCTCTGCAAGTAACATACATGACCTAAGTTTGGCAGAAATCCATCAATCGGTTCTTGAGATAACGCGATCACGAGCTGTTTTTGCATACATAATGAGCCCTGTGACCTTTGACCTTTGACCTAGTGACCCCAAAATCTAATCAGTTCATCGGCTCTGCAAGATACATACATGACCAAAGTTTGGCAGGAATCTATCAATCGGTTCTTCAGATAACGCGATCACGAGATCGGGACGTACATACGTACAGACGTACGTATGGACGTACGTACGGACGGACAACCCGAAAACATAATGCCTCCGGCTACTTCGTAACGGAGGCATAAAAAAGAGGTCATCTCAATATGGGTCATTACTATTAGGGTAATGCTATAAAAGGTAGTCCTTATAAAGAGAGGTGGCCAGCAAGACATGTCATTCTGACACACAATTATTACTGTTGGGTCATATACCTGTGATAGCACTTCTAAAGAAAAGTACAATCATGCCATAAGGGTCTGCAGAATGCAACAAGGTCCTCTTTAGAAGGTGACAATTCCCACAGCTTCCTGGTAAACCTCTATCTTTCATAGGTGGCCTTTATAGAGAGATCGTCACTATTAAGACGGGTCTGACCACTTGAAACTATTCTTAAGAACTGCGTGACCATGCAATGATGACCAGCTACATATAACAAGGTGGCCTTTACAGAGAGGTGGTCACTATTAAAGACAGGTCTGACCACTTGAAACTATTTCTTAAGAACCGTGTAACCATGCAATGATGACCAGCTACATTATAACAAGGTGACGATAGAAGGCAAACATTTCCACAGCTCCCTGGTAAACCTCTATCTTTTAAAGGTGGCCTTTATGGAGAGATGGTAACTATTAAAGACAGGTCTGACCACTTGAAACTATTTCTAAAGAAACCGCGTGACCATGCAATGATGACCAGCTACATATAACAAGGTGACGATAGAAGGTGAACATTTCCACAGCCCTCTGGTAACCCTATATCTGTCAATAGATCATTTGGATGAGGGAGGCTGGTGTTGAGTTTCTTGCGTTGAGCACGTACACGCCCCGAGGGCGATACTCCTCCACCTATTTTGTGCACTTCAAGGTGGGGAAGAGAAGGGTTGGTTGAGTTGTGGACCGACTTCTCTTTTCATATTTAAGATTGTGAAGCATGAAATATTATAATGTAAAATATGTGTTTGCTCTTTCAATTTCATGTGTGAATGTATGAATTTTTTCCCATTCCATCAGAATATGTGTATACAGAATGTGTAATGTGATCAAATATTGAGACCCACGGTCTCTTATTTCTGCATGTACATGTACATAACACCGGAATATGATGCATGATGACAATATCTAAACAGCACTGTAATTTTTAAATATAATTGTTGAAACCATCACTGAAAACTATCACTTTAGCCAATTCTAACTTCTAAAAGTTTAAAGACAAGTAAAAAGAAAAGCATTCAGCCTCATGTTTTCTACAATGATGTACACACAGAAGTCTATTTCTTGATCATTGAAAGCAAATTATAAAGAAAGAGATCAAAAGAACGTAATCTGTATACATTGTACATATATAGTAAAACTAATAATAGTAATAAATGTAGTTGCTTTCACACATGCTATGTAAATGTTGGACACACTTGATTTTGTCTTCTCTTCTCCCATGAACTAGTAAACCCTACTTTTTGATGAGATTTCTTTACTCCACACCACACTTTTTACTTCAGACTTACATTTGGCTTATTGTTATTTGACAGACCCGGCTCGTCCGTCAGAGAGGGCGGCCTCAGCGTGTGACCTCCGTCCATGTCGATTTCAGGGTTGATGCCGCAGCCGTAGATGAAGCTTGGCAGTGATGTGAAGTGGGAGATGAGGACACAGGCTTGGACTAGTTCCGATAACGTCCAGTTGTGGGGACCTTTCAGTAATTTCTGTCACAGAGAAAAAGAAAGTATGGGTATATTCCTGTTATTATGCAATACATATTTATTTGACATGCATCATAACCTCTGTAAATATCTGAAGAGTTGAATGGGGAATAAATGCTCAAACCTAGTGTACTTCATCTTTCTCCACATAATCTTTAGAAATGCAATCTAAACAGACCAAATGTTGTGTTGACCTTATAAAAATAATAAAAATGAATAACATTTTGCTAACAATCAAGTACATATTGTCTCTTAGTCTTCGGAGTCATAAGAGTATACATTTTATGGGCAAGTTTATTTGGCAAATATATGCCTACATACACCTGTACACCTGTATATATTACAGCCTGTAAATAGTTGTGGCAAAGAGGCCAGACACTTCATTTTATTAGCTGAAGAAATATTTGGAAGTGGTACCTCTCAAAGTTTAATGAGTGTCAGTAAAAAAAAATCCAATAGAAAACCTAACCGATACAAGCAGCGAGTGACACAAGTCTTTAACATTATACCCGTCACTACCATGGTAATAGCAACCCCTAGTGGTGTAATAATGATTGTTGAATCCTGAACACTTTCACAGGTCTCATGATCTGCACTTTGCATTGCTATATTTAGACTTGCTGTCTAGCTGGTACACATGTGATGGGTTTTCATGATAGAAGGGAATTCAAAATGTTACTGGGTTCAACTTATAAACCACAGTGCTTAACTCCATGCACGTTTGTATTATACAATCAATTGATAAACTGGAATTCGCATTTGTTCTTTTGTTTTATATAAATTTTATTTTTACATTGTTAACCTTTACTACGTGTATTAGGTCATAAATGATAGGGGAGAGGGGAAGGAAAAACTCTCCTGAGATATTTCTATCGTAAATACCTAATTCATGTTAATTTCTTTCGATAGGTCCCTCACAGAGGATAGGTTTTTCTCTGGAGATATTCATATCATAACCTAACTCTAAAATTACCTCTATTAATTCTTGTGTGATGAGCCACGGCCGATGCGAAAGGAGTTTGATGAGCTCGTAGAGGGCTTGGATTTTAGGGGGTACATGCTCCAGCCCCTGCAGCCACTCCCGATCTCCGCCCTGCGACAAGAACTCGCTCTCTTGTAATCCCATCACGTACGAGCATCTGTGACGAGCAGCTGTCTGCAGGGGGGTAGATGAGAATGAGAGAGACATGGAGAGAAAGAGAGAGAGAAAGAGAGAGAGAAAGAGAAAGAGAGACAAGATATGTATAAGAAAAGAGAAAAAGGACAGTGAAATAAAAGAGAAAGAGAAAGACAGAAAGTTGAGAGAAAATAAGAAACACAGATTAGTCAAAACGATCACAAGCAAAAAAATATATATCTACAACAAACAAATTAATCTGTCTATTACTGGTGCGTAGGATTTAAATTCACATATTAATCAATTCTAAAACGAGAAAATAATAAGGTGTCTCATGAGGAAAAATGAAAGTGAATGAAATGTCCATATCATGCATCTGCTAGAGCGGACTCCCCAGAAATCTACTAGGAGAAATAATGATCAACACGCCCAGGACAAAACAAACTAACAGAACAAAAACAGAACAAAATGTTAGCGAATCAAATCTTAACCATAAATATTCTAACTTATAAATATGTCACGATAACAGAGTAATATCTTCTCACCCACCCTCCTTCCCTAAATAATATCAGATAAAAAGCCCCAACAAACAAGATCAAATCATACGATCATATATATTTATCTTGTACAAATACATTAATCAAAATAATCGTATTATCATTTTTTTTTTAAAGGGCCAAGTGCATGCTTATATGATATCTAGACATGTACAGTACATGATCCACTTGATCTTAATACATGTAGCTATTTGGTACATGCTATCAGCCTAGTGATAGTCTCATGGTGCAGACACTAATACACACAGCAACTGTCTTGCAAATTAGGATATTTACATTTATATGCCTTCAGACCTAAAAACAAAAGATGTTGTATTACCCTTTAGCTGCCAACACCTGAGGTGGTTGGTCAATTTTTTTTTCTTCCCTCTTTGGGCTGATATTTTTCAGTTTTGAATGCTTTAATACATATTTTTTTAATTCATTAAACATTTTTAAAATAAAAAACGTTTACAAAAAAAAATTAACAAAAAGCCGAGCGTAGATTTTAAGATTTTTGGGTCAGTCGCAAAGGGCAATACAAAAAAAAAATCATAGCCGTATTGAGAGGTCTGCATTATTCCAAACTGCTTGATTTTACATATAAATGGATGATTGGCAGGTTGGAATTGCCAAATGAAATTTGGCAGGATTGCATATAGACAAAGAGAGATACATGAGCATAAGTACCTGGCGGATACCAGCACTCAGTGTATTAATATCCATATTTAATGTAGAGCGATAAGCTCAATACCTAAAAGCTCATTCACACTGTGTGCTTAACCGTAGCATGCCCTTTTTGTTCTAACATGTAAATGAATGGCATGTCGAGATGAAAAATAGTGGATGCAGTGCAATCAAGGATACACAGGGGTATATGTTCTACCACGATGCAACAATGGTCCTATGTGAACTCACTTCTGTGTGTTATAAGAAACAGAAATGTGAAGCGCACTACGTTTATTTCATCCCAGAAGTTTACCACGGCCATGTGAACGAGGCTTCATACTTGACAGCAATCAATTAAATATAACTACAACACCCTCTCCCCACCTCCAATAAAAAGCCAAATTTTGCTTAGTCATGCTACAATGTATCTGTCGCTATGCAGGCCGTCTTGATCATCCACTGTTTGAGCAAGTGAGTAAACATTCAAATGTTTGCTCGCCATAAACACACAATTGTCACTCTTGAGCAGAAATAGCTCATTATCTGCTTCATCATGCAAGATCATATTAGGGTCCATTCAGGGTCCAACCTTTTAGTTTATTGTTTCTATTTATTTCAATAAGGGTAAGCATCTAGTAAAAGCCAAATACATGCATATATATAATTGATTATTAATCTTGACAGGTGTTTTAGAATATGACAATTTAATCATATGAGTTAACGCCCTTCAGGTTCCTGCAGAACTTGAATAACACCCTTCTGGTTCTAAGCAGTTACATGTAATATATGTAACCATTCTTTTGTTGTTTGTACACTTAATTGGAAATCAATATACATGTTGTAAACACCTTTGAATACCTCAGCATAGCACTGCACGTTATGTCAATACATTATATTTAGGCAAAGCAGCATGTTGTCTTCAAGTCGATTGCCCTCGCATAAAAGATGATTGTTAATGTACATGAAACTGCACTAACGAAGCCAGTCACATGTGCAATATCAAATGTGCCGTGTAATGCACATTCAAGTTCAGGGACCTGCATGTGCGCATGTTTTTGTCCATTATTTTTGTCGCACGTACACCATGGTTTTTTTTCCTTGTGATTATGTACTCACACAAATGAATTTGAGATAGATGTTCCAGTATGTATATATGTTCCAGTATATATGAATTTATTTTATCAGACTTTATTTGTTGTTTATTTTGTTTGTTTTTTTTCTTTTTCAGAATGCATATTTGCACACATTTGGCGCACAGTTGTTGACACCAACAGAAATCACATATCAAATGATTTATTAACCCTTTATAAACCTGCTGGGATCGACCTAGAGAAACTTCTAAAAGACTATGATGCAAAGACACCTTACAATTTTAAGTAAATTTAGATTACAAGATACAAGAGGACCCTTATTTCTGCAGTGTCTTTAAAGTGAGCAAATAATCTATTTTTCGAGTCCTGCACTACAAGTGTTGCTAGGTCAGGTCAACATATGGAATTTTTCAGATAATAAGGAAATGCAATATTAAACTCATTAAAGCATTGTCTAATCTCTAATCAATTTGAATTATACAGAAAGAAAAACATGTGTATAACAGCATGGGCATATATATGGAGAGGCATCCCGAAACTGTTAATAAACCTGTTCATGCAAACTGAATTGCCAAACAGGTGCAAAGCCATATGGATAAACACGAGACAGTACCATAACCACATAATATAAGGAGAGAGGAAAATTATGGACCACGAGTATCCCACGTGAATGTGGTTGCCCACTTTCTGGTTGCCATAAGAAAGGGGGCTTCTGTCTTTAGGTAATGGTTGCCAGTATGGAAAAATGTACACAGAGAATAAAGATCAATTTGACGTTACACTCCATTTGAAATAAAGAATAAAAACCCAGGTTTATTCAGGTTAATATCATCTATTGAGAGCTTGACGGGTGCTGTAAAACCAGATTTTTTTTTGTGTGTGATTTTTCGCGAGTCCAGATTTGCGAAAGTTAAATGCTGCAAAAAAGGCTGTCGGCTATGATTCTCGAAAGTTACAGGTCACAAAACTTTTTTGTTTTACAGTACCTCAGCCACATCAAAATAGTGACCCCAAATTGACTGATAACCGACAAGGGATTGGCTTTTCAATAACTGTAAAAAGAGGGATGGGAGAAAGGAAAAGGAAGGGGAAAAGAAACCCCCAAAAGATGAACATGAAACAAATCTAGACCTACATTTACCAACAAATAACACCAGGGATATAAAAATAGAATAAAGCATTATAGTCAACCATAAACCTACATAAGAAGTATGTACATGTACGTGAACCCGACTGTGACTCATCACACTGCTCTCGAAAGATCAGGTGATGGGGGGGGGGGGCACAAGACAGGAGGCGTGTACTGGGCCGGGTCATTGCCATCCAATAGGAAGAGAGAGAGAGAAGGGTTGCCCTGATCCAGGGTAGAAACCAAATATTGTTTACAGCTTCCAAACATTGGAGAAGTGACTCCATTGTATAGAGTTGGCCTCTCGTGTTTAGGAGATAACCCCTTTATCTCTTTATTGAATAGCGATATTTTGTCTGTCAGATCCTGCTAACAGTCAATGTTTGGTTAATGTGGGTTTCATATTTCCCACTTAAGAACACAGATTGCTGACATGACATAAAAAGTTGATGATAAAATTGCACTGTCTCTGACGACCTACTTGCAATGTGATGAAAGGGGTTTGAACTTTGAAGAAAATGAAAATGATGAAGTAAAGAAAAATAACAAAGATAACATAAAAAAAAAAGCAGATGGTACTCAAAAGAACAATACCCAATGCAGGAAAATGCAAACTAATATCCCAAATTTACAATGAACAACAACAACAACAAAGAAGGTGCCAATTCTGCATAAAGATAGCAGAAAATTGTTCATAATATTTCTTTCTAGAACTATGTTCCTATCAAGTGCAAAGCTAATCTCATTTCATGTATTATTCTACTGCTTCAAGAACAACCCTTGAGACAAAGCTAGTAAAAATAAAAGAAAATTGTTCATTACATTTGTTTCCAACACTATGTTCTTAGAAAGCTGGTAAAAATACCAGAAAATTATTAATGATATTTTTTTCTCCAAAACGGTTCTGATGAAGTGTAAAACTAATCTCAATTCATGTACTATTCTACTGCTTCATGAACAACCCTTGTGACAAAGCTGGTAAAAATTACAGACAGTTATTTATAATATTTTGTTCCTCCCCCCTTCCCCCCCCCCCCAAAAAAAAGAAGAATCTAGGCTGTGTACATTCTAATGCAAGCACTTCGTGTTCATTTCAGTTGATCAAAACTTTGAAAGTCGACACTTCACATGGCAACAGAAATTGGTGGAGGGATGGAGGAGAAGGGGGGGGGGGAGGGATAAAGGATGTCAAAGGTTACACAGGGGTCCATCAAGGTCCCTGGACGTGTTGGCAAGCTCATCTATCACCTGGTGAGCCTGTTACCTTGGCAACGATATGTGACAACCTGACACTGCTGCAAACATCAACTGTAAAGATCAAATGAATGGCTCAGTTTACACCGAGTTGAACTAAGCCGCTTTCAGAGAGATTTTTCTGAACTATTCTTGGTTGTTATTACCCAGTTACCAAGGCTCCAACAGATCCTATACGCCTACAGTATGTACATGTAGGCCTATATTATTTACAAGTAGGCCTTCACAGTACCATCTATACATTTTATAGACTACATGTCCTTACACCTCGTTTCCCTGCAGGTCAATTTGTTGTAGATTTCTTTCTGAAAAATTGTTTCAGACCTAGTGAAAATATTACGATCAATTACCAATGACACTTAACTCCTATTATATTTAACTACTGTACATGTATGTACTGCACTAGCCTTCCTTATCAATGTTCCTTTATTAACCATGCTCAAGTTCACTACCACCCCTGAATAGTGCAAACATTCAGTCTGAGCAATTAGACTAGAGTTTTAAAGTAAAAACAGACCCTAAAATAGAGAGCCAACACCTTGGACTCATTTATTTTGCTTAGAAATGACAACCAAACATACCTATGATCCCAAAGGTGATAAAGAGCTGTCTGGTCAAACAGTACAATAATAATCTTTTTCAAAAGGCCAGCAATTACATATCAATATCATGTCCACGAGCCAGGCCTAGATGTTTATGTTGGCAGTTCCCCTGGGGTATGTACATGTACTGGTACATTCTCGACAGTTACCAGATCTAGAATCAGAAGGCAATGAAGTTTATCTCTGAATGGAAAAGTACCATGCAGAAAGATTTTATCCCGCAAAAAGTTCTCATTTTCAATGTAGTTCGACAATGTCAGGTATGGACAGAATTGTTATTGATTCCAGTTCATGGGTCAGTGGGGAACATCATTATTCAAACTGTATTCCATGAACTATTAATATGTCAGTATATATTGCAGCAATTACGAAAGTAGTAACGTTGTTCGACAATGTCAGGTATGGACAGAATTGTTATTGATGCCAGTTCATCGCTCCCTATATAGGTCAGTAGAATACATAATTATTCAAACTGTATTCCATGAACTATTAATATTTAATTATATCTTGCGACAATTAAGAAAATAGTGACATGGTGAAGCTACTTCAATGTAGTACTAGCCCCACCCCTTCATACAAGCAACAAATCAACACTGTTACACGTTGATGTCCATATTCAAGCCACTAAAAACAGTGGAAATTTCCACCATGCCTAGCTGCCACCTATCTGACTTATTTGTCCTGCAAGCGCCTGCAGTTGCACAGGCATCTTCTATTCACATACAAATAATTCTAGTCTGCCTGTACAGACTTTATTGAAGTTAAGAAGTCAGAACTTGAGCCAAGGCTAAATAAGACAATTAATAGATTAAATTAAGAACAAATCAGTCTATAGAGTCATGTAGTAATTAGTAACATATTAGGTAGTCTACAGTCAAAACTGTTCAGACCCTAAAACGACCAACAAGACTTTCTGACAGCAACCTGCTGTATTACCGGTAACTGGTACTGCACCACTCACACTGAATATGAATATTACTGTTTCTTCTCAATGCCTTTAATAGTTATATGTCATTTATAGCAATCTTCTGTAATATATGTCGGGTACATGTACATGTACACTGTAGGCGTGAAACATGCCAACAGAAGAAAAAAAAAGAGTTAAATACAATGTAACAATCTAAATGAAGGGGCAGAGGGCTTCCTCATAGCTATGTATGAATTTCATAAAACTCACTACTGCTTTGTTGACAAACTTATTATTGTTAGCAACATTGTTACAAATAAAACCTGAATGGGAAGTAAGATAATATGTTAAAAATTGAAGAAAAACAAACAAAGTTTTGTGAAACCAACAGATACATAACTAGATTTGGTTGTACTCTACCAATAAACATTCTGAACGAAAGCTAAGGAAACAAATTTAGCCTGGTAGTCAGGCTATCAAAATGTGTTAAATACCTTATGTAAATCCAAACAAGGGGTTAGATGTTAAGCCTTTGGGCAAATATTTTCTATGATACCATTTACACCTTTGCTAGAGTCCAGTTTTCAATACCAAAAGAAAGAGAAGCATCAATGCTTGGAAATGCCAGTGATTAAGAATTTAGACACGGGTCACAAGCATTTGATTCTTAGATTATAATTTATGAAAATATCAAAACAGCATTAAAACTGTGACGTTGAATCGCCAACAATATTTCTCTTCTGTATTTTCAACATTCAATGTGCATTGCAGAATAAAAGAGACATGTAGGTTTGCTAGTAGAGCTACTGTAACAATACCCATTCTAGACATGATTCATTACACATGTTCAGTACTTCATGTTAAATGTAATTCATCATCTGCTCTTAATAGTAGATCCCTATTCCCTGTTTCATATTAAAGTGGAAGATTTAATTCATATTCATGTAAGTACTTCATTTGTCAATCGTTCATATGTCTGCTTCATTTTATTTTGAGATGTAACTCTATTCTCTATTCAATATCAATACCTATTCCCAACCTCATAAAAGTACATGTAGAAGATTCATTCATAGTCATCTATGTACTTCATTTGTTCTTCATTCATAAATACTTCATTTTAGATGTGACTTACAATCCATATTCCCAACTTAACAAGAACATGTAACAGATGCATTCATATTCACTACATCTACATTTTGAACATGTACAGGCATGCTAGGTCTAAACAACAACTTCACAGGAGGTTATTAAATCAATTTATACCCAATGTAAAAATAATCTGTTCACCTAGTGCCCTACATTGTGATCATTATACTTGAGATAAGTTTATGACAATGAATGATGGTTGACCGATGACTGACAGACAAGCTTGACCAACTGACCTATTTATATTCACTACAGGCCTAGATACATGGATACAAATACATACTGTATAATGTACATGTACATGTTGAGTTGAGTTGATGTTTTATTATCCAAACGTTCAAGTACAGTAATATAACTATAATAACAATAATACATGTACATGTATGTTGTAGATGAATAAAAAAATACATATCATGAAGATAAAATAATAACAATAAAACGATACAATATTTAGTATCTATTAAATCATGAAAATCAGTATTGATTTTATTATTTACGATATAAATCTACGTATCTACCTATTCTACTTTGCTATTGTTGCACCTCAACATTGCATCACCGAAACTTAAAACACATCGCCAAATTGCTCATACCCCCCCGCCCAATAGCGCCCTCCGTGACCCTTGCGTCCGAGCGCTGCCAACGTAACCTCTTCCTCTTATCACGAGTTCCCTAAAACACCCCTTGGTAAAGGCGCTGGGGATGGAGGGAGGGAAAATAGGTAGATACGTAGATTTATATCGTAAATAATAAAATCAATACTGATTTTCATGATTTACATCAATAAATCAACGTATCTACCTATTCTACTTTGCTAAAGACCAGCACAGATTAATGCCGGGTGGTAAAAACCAAGCAAACACATCAAGTTAATGAGAAATAGACGACGAAGCCGCCTTCAGAGAAGCGACCGCAAAGGCTTGTTCGCCCGCGGGCACATCTTTGAGGTAAAAAGCAGTAAAAGAACTTGGAGACTTCCAAAAAGCTGCTTTACAGATATCACGAACTGAAACTCCGTTGAAAAGAGCCCAAGACGTACTGACACTGCGAGTATCATGAGCACGAGGAGTCCTGCCAGGCGTCAAAGCCTCAGGACCCGCAGCCTTGATAGCCAAGACTAACCACCTGGAGATCGTATCCCGAGATGCCGCCGAATGTGGCTCCCGAGAAACCAGAAAGAGCTGATCCGATTTGCGAAAAGGCTTCGTCTTGTGAAGATACCATTTGAGGGCGCGAACGGGACACCACAGTTTGTCCCCAGAGACCGAAGAAAAATCCGACAAGGGATGGAGCACCACTTCCACCGAATCTGACGTGTCAGACTGATTCTTAGCAATAAAAGAAGCCTTGGGGATCAAACGAACCCCACGTCCTTCCCAGCGGATATGCCCAGGAGCAACCGAAAGGGCATGAAGTGAGCTCCTACGCTGACCAGAAGCGATTGCCATGAGAAAAACCGTCTTGATCGTAGTATGTAGAAGCGTCGCAGAACCCAGCGGTTCGAAGGGAGGGCGTACCAAAGCCTCCAAAACCTTGGGTAAACTCCACGCTGGCGTCAGAGGTCTGAAGGAAGGTCTCTTAAGGTAGAAAGACTTCAAAAGAGCCGCTAGCTGAGGAGCAGAAGAAACCGAAGTACCATCGGCAAACCCCGAATGAACAGCAGCTATAGCCGACCGATAGCCTCGAATCGTCGACAGAGCTCTCCCCTTGTCATACAAAGAGATCAGAAAGTCAGCAATAGAAGGTAAAGACGCCTCTCTAGGGGCGACGCCCACCTCCTCACACCAAGAGTGAAACGCATCTAACCTGGAGTTGTAAACCGTCCTGGTAGACTCTCGTCTACTCTGGACTAGAAATTGTGCAGCACGTTCGGAGAAACCTGACGAACGAGCCCTCTCCCCGATAACCGCCAAGCGGTCAGATGGAGGATTTCCGGACGCTGGTGTAGGATACCGGACAGAGGTTGCGACACCAGATCCGGATGACACGGCAACAACCAAGGAGTCCCCACCAGGAGGGTCAGAAGGTCCTGAAACCACGACCTCGCCGGCCACCAAGGAGCTATGAGAATCACCATCGCTTGATCTTCCCTGATCTTCCTGAGCACACGGGGAATCAATGCGAACGGGGGAAAGGCATAAGCCCTCCACCCCCCCCACGGGATCGCGAAAGCGTCCAGAGCAAAAGCTCCCGGCTCCCGGACTCTCGAGCAAAACCGAGGAAGACGATGGTTGAGCGAAGTTGCGAACAGATCGATGTCGAGAACACCGAACACTTTCACCAGTTGCCTGAAGACAGTCGGAGACAGAGTCCACTCCGAAGGAAGGCACTTGCCTCTGGAGAGAAAGTCCGCTATGATATTCTCTTCGCCTGGGATATGTGATGCAACCGGGAACACCCTCGCTCCCTTGCACCACGCCCAGAGCTGAGAAGCCAACTCGTTCAGAGCCACAGAATGAGTGCCGCCCTGTCTGTTGATGTACGCCATCACCGACACGTTGTCCGTGAGAATCAGAACCGAGCGACCCACCAGACGAGCACGGAAGTGACGAAGCGAAGCAAACACTCCCATAAGTTCTAACACATTGATGTGGGGTAGAAATTCCAGATGACTCCAGTCTCCTGAAACCATCGACCCCTGGCAATGACCCCCCCAACCCAACAGCGACGCGTCCGTGGTGACGGTCACGGAAGGGAGAGGAACTCGGAAAGGTTTTCCCTGAAGGAGGAAGGAACGACGAAGCCAAGGACCTAGAAGACCCTTGATTCTGGATGACAGGGGGATCCACGTCAAAAGAGAACTCACGCTCGGCTGATAAAACTCCAACAGAAGAAGTTGGAAGGGTCTCATCAATAGTCGACAATCTGGAAGAACGTCGACTAGACTGGAGAGATACCCTAGCCACTGAAGCCAACGCTCGGCTTTCACCCGACGCGCACATCTCAGAGACCGAGCAGTCCTGACTATCGTCTCGACCCTGTCGAGACTGGGACGAGCCAGCTGATGACGAATGTCCAGTTGAGCACCTAGGTAAGACGGCGTGCGAGTCGGAACAAACTCTGACTTCTCCCAATTTATGAGAAATCCGAGACCTTGAGTCGTGCTGATCAAAATCTGCATATGATCCAACAGCAGAGTCTCCGACTTTGCGACCAACAGCCAGTCGTCTAAATAAGCGAAAAGACGAAGGCCCCGACTTCTCAGAAACGCCATGACCGACGCCACGACTCTCGTGAAAATCCGAGGAGCAGGGCGCAAACCGAACGGGAGCGCTCTGTAACGGTAGAATTTGCCCAGGAAGGCAAACCCCAAAAGATCCCGCGACCGCGGATGTATCGGCACATGAAAATAAGCGTCGCGAAGATCCAACGAAACCGCGACGTCTGCGGGATTCAATGAAGGAAGGATGGTTGCCAGATGATCCATCCGGAAATGAACCTTTCCCAAATGAAGGTTGATCCGCTTCATGTTGAGAATCATTCTTAAAGAACCCGAGCGCTTGGGAATTACGAACACCGGTGACAAACAAAGAAACGGGTGATCGTCTACTTCTTCTATTGCCCCTTTCTCTAACAGAGACACGATTTCGGAGGAAATGTGACTCTGAAAAAGAGGGGACATGATCGGAGAGCGGCTCCGGAGGACGCCATTCGGAAGAGGTTCCACAATATCGATGAAGAACCCTTCTCGCACCACCGACAGAACAAATGCGTCGCTGGTGATCTTCTCCCACGCTGGGAGAAATCCCCGGAGCCGCCCGCCGACCTGAGACCCAAGCACTCGGGGGAAGCCATCATCTAGAAAATGACTTCCCACCTCCACGAAAGGGAGCCCGGGAAGATGAATATCCCCCGCGACTACCCCTGGACGACCTACCCTTAGAGGTCGAACCACGAGACGACGCCCCACGGTAAGAAGAATCACGGTAAGCCGAATCTCGAGACGAAGGACGACCACGATCCCGGTATTCCTCCTCGACCGGGTACCAGTCCTGAGGGCGGCCCTTAGACTGGCCGACGTTCTTACGAAAATAACCCGAACTCTTTGAACTCGTCCTACGAGGTCCGGAGGAAGAAACCGGCCTTTGGACATCGCGAAAAGCAACGGACAGGTCTCGAGCCTGCTTCTCACCATCAATCTCGGCTTGCAGCAGAGTAGAGAAACTATCTCCACAAAGGTGGGGACTATCCACCGGGATCTGCGGAAGCAGTCCTGGAATTTGACGCGGTCGAATGCCCAAACTAGTGAGCACAGCTTCCCGACGATGCTTCTCGATGGAATGCGAAGTCACCGCAAGCTGTGAGAAAAGAATACCCGAAACCTCTCTCATGACCTGCACCAAGATCGAACGATCCTCAACAGTGATATGGAGATCGTCCGCACTAGCCAAAAGCTCCACCAGCATGTCCATCACAACGGACATCCGGAGACCAGAAGCAGTCAAAGAAGAAAGATCAAACAGCAAGTTGTCACTTTTATCAAAAGCACCACGAGTACCAAACTTTTTCCCCAAACGACTGGCCACCGCCACCAGTTTTGGAGAAACCCGCTTAGGGCACAAATACGGCTCAGCATCCTGAGGAACGAAGTCGTATTTGCTCACCTGCCGCTTAAGATAACCCGTCGAGGACGACAAGTCTTTTGCGGCGTTAACCAACTCCTCCTTGTGCAGATCAGGGAGAAACAGTCCCTGAACTGCTGAAGAGCCCGATCTAGAAGATAGGACGCCCCGCCGCCCCGCAGATAACTCCGGGACGACACAAGAATCGGGCACATACTTGTGAAACAAGGCTAACGATTCCGCCGCTAGAGACACAAACGGAGTAGAAATATCATCCCTCGCAGCTGAACCCGACGACTGAGCGATGGAACCAGAGTCCCAACGATCAACCGAGCCCCCCCTATCTTGGCCAGATAAACAGGAACGATCCCCGCCTAACGGAGCACCCAACGATGCGCGAGGCGGAGAAACAAAAAGAGAGGACCCCGGCGGAATACGACAACTCGAAAACCGCACCGGCGACTGCACAGGAGAAATCGATGCATCCTCGGAAAACTCCGAAAACGACAATTCCGGCGGAGGAGGAGCCACCGACGGAGGGAGAGAAGCCCCCAAAGACGGACCCCGAGGAATCGCAAACGGTTCCGTAACAACCGAACGCGGTTTCTTCAACGGGATAACAAAATCCGCGGAAGAACCGGCCACCGCGTCCCGGATACCCCGCCTCTTACGAGAAGGAGCGGTAACCGAAACGGCCGACGAAGAAACGGGACGGATATCCGATAAAAGCCCGACGGGAGGAGCTCCACGCAAACCGAATCGGGAAAACGTAGAGGCGCGATAAGACGAACTTCCAGGATCCGACTCTGCCGCACGGGTATCCGAACCGAAGTCCGGACCCGGCAAAGCCAAAACCGAAGAGCCAGTCGGAGACCGGGTCAAGTCCGGGTCCAAGGTCGTTGATGGATTTTCGTACCGTCCACACAAAAGCCCTGACGGGACAATTGATGGCGGCACAGAACTAAGGTCCGTTCCACCCAGAGTTAGTACCTCTGGGTTTCCGGGCACCGTATCGAGGGGAGATAAAATCGCCCCCTCAACCATTCCCCTGGGCTTCCCTTGCCCGCATAAACGTCCACTGACGTTCGCATCCTTGGGATTTGCGGTGTCACCACCGCGCCCAAGGGGCGTAACTAACGAAGAACCAAAATCCTTTGTCTTCTTTCTCGCAACAGAATTCGACTTCTTCTTGGAGAAACCTGCTAAAAGAAAATTAGAACTGCGAGACATAATTAAACCTGCGGGAAAGAAAGATTAAACAAAGGGTACGAGCAATTATCAAAAGAAATTAAATAAACTACCAGTGATCGAAACACCCCCACCGACTACCCCCGCACGCACCCGAGGCCTCGGAGGAGTGAGGACGGGAAAACGCGAAAGAGGAAACGTGACAATAGTCGGCAAGAAAACGATCTAAAATACTGATAAATAAATAAAATCACGGAGTGAAACTACTCTCTAACGAAAAGGAAATCGTAGAGAATAATATAAAAGGCGAAAATGCGAACCAAAAAGCGACTAAAGAGTGAAAAACCCTTCAACTTTTGGGAGCGATTTATAGTGTCAACTTAGCGTTTCAGACGCGAAGAGATAAGAGGAAGAGGTTACGTTGGCAGCGCTCGGACGCAAGGGTCACGGAGGGCGCTATTGGGCGGGGGGGTATGAGCAATTTGGCGATGTGTTTTAAGTTTCGGTGATGCAATGTTGAGGTGCAACAATAGCAAAGTAGAATAGGTAGATACGTTGATTTATTGATGTAAATAACATATAATAAATACTTTTTTTAAGAAAGAAAAGGAAAAGAAGAAACAAAAATCAATGAGACTAGAATACAATTTACATTTATATAATCTAGCATTTGCAAGCTCTGAAAAGAAAGAATTAGAGAATATGATATTCTAAACAATTACACTTTTTCCTCCTAAAATTAAAAAAAATATACAGCTTCCAATAATCAATAATGAAAGAGCAATCTTTTTTACGAGGCATTTAAATTCCTGAAGTATTCAATCCCTGTTCCCATTGTTAATTTATTATCCAGGGTAGTTGTAAGTCCCAGGTTTAACTATTATGTTTATCACAAAAGTTAAAAGGTACATGTAAAATCCCAGGGTGCATGGAATTTGCTGTTCATACTTAATACAATACATTCTTTAGTTCTTACATGTATATATTTTGTGAACATGACCTACTTTTAAACAAGTTCTTGCTTCACTCACTTTCAATGAATAAGCTAATCTCTTTGTGATCCTACATTTGGTGTTTAACATAATTGTGTGCAGTGCTTGAATCAGCAAGACTGGAGCATTGATTACTCCTCTACATGTATATATCATTAATATTATCTTGATTATTGAAAAACTATTTTACAAATGTGAAAGGGTGAAAAGATTGCATGCACCTTCAGTCAAACATGCCAGTAGATGTTTAGACCAGCAGACTATTATATTAAACTGAATGTTTGTTTTTAGGAAGTTAAAGTCAGTTCAGCCTAAAACTTTCACAAATCGTTAACCAAAACCAAACCAAAAAACAGCTGTATGCACAGCAATAAACTTGCAAAAGTGTAGTGAATGTGACTTAATTATTTCACAGCTAGAAACTCTATTTTACCACTTCAAACAATTGGAAAGTTTCTTGAATTATATTTCTGGTTTTACTGAAACCACTCTTTTTGTTGTTTTATCTTAAACATAATCATCCACCTCCTTCATCCTCATTTTTTCTTCTTCCTTCAACATGATTCAAGCATATATTTATTCCTAAATACTTTTTTTGTCACTCAGGAACTAAATTCAGGGGCCTTTAAGTTCCCGGTTGAAAGAAGGTTATTGTCCGACAGAAGCTTTGTTCGGTTAAGGTGGCATTCACATTGAACTTGTTTCTAACTGATGAGAGGAAATGTTCTACCACGTGGATGTCACATGCAACTTCCCTGTAACAGCTATTGCACAAATGCGCTCCACAGTAAAATGGGGGGTGGGGGGCAGAATTAAAGAGCAAAAAAACATAACATGAAAAGACAGTTCTTTCTTGGCAGAGACATCAAGGAGGAAGGGAAAAGTGCTTTAAAGAGGAGAAGAAAAGAAAAAGGAGGAAGAGAAAGGGAGAAAGAGGAAGAGGGAGAGAAGAAGGGGGGGGGGGGGGGCAGACAGAAAGAGACAGAGAGGGAGGCAGAGAAAAAGAAAAAAGCAGGGGGGGGGGGGGGGTAATGTACATAACAAAAGAAAGAGACGACATTAATAAATACTGAACAGAGTATCCATTGTTTTTACACAAGTAGAGAAGAGCTATTAGCTATTAAAGACAGGTTTTATATCCAGGCCTGTGTGTAACTACGCTGCAACTCCTCTACGTACAAATCAAGCCTTATAATTGTTGGCTGAATCTGGCCAAAAGCCTGTGCCTGACATTGCCTTCATCCATTAATCTATCTTTAATCTATCAATGCTTATCCTGGACATTCAACTTGCTAGCTGCAGTCAACATACCATATGGACCTCCACTCTGTGTAACTTGATCGACCATGAAGTGGAATATATTTCTTCAGTCCGAGGAGCGCTTGCTGAAAGATTATAAATCTAAATTTTGCATAGTGATAATGATGCATCCTTTGAGCAACTCTTAATTGCCAGGGCTTGACAGGCACACTACCTGCAAAAAATGCAAGGAATTATTTATGTTTTTTTCTTCTCTTCGCTTTAGGCTGACGCAGGGAGGCTTGTAGGAGTTGGTGACCTATATTTCCTACAGTACATATCTACATTATGCAAACAAAAATCTAAGCTCAAGTACATGCATGTACATGCATAATTTGACAGGCTTGTTGACATAAGTTTTTATACTACGTGTGGGCCTGCATGTCCATGTACCAATGGACTCCCAAAGTCAGAGATAACCCTAGAATATTTTCATTTTGACATAGAACTTTAAGATACAGCACTGAAAGTTTGCATGTATATGTAAGCTGTAACCTCTGGTAAAAAAAAAGGGCTACCGGTATTCTTTAGATATAGGATAATGTTTAAAGGGATATGACAGACTTTAACAGGAAAGCACAACTTTTCTACATGGTTTTGTTTTGAGGCATCCTTCTTGTGGGTGTGACTTCAGTATTAGGATTAGGGTTTAAGGTATTTGGTCCACTACATGTCCCCCGAGGCATGTGCTGTAGGCTGGCCGGCCATAATAACCCCCTCCCTCCCCACATCCCCCCCCCCCACCCTACTCCTCAAGTTCACAACATACTGTAACCTTGACCAAACTAAACTTCACCAATAACTAGCTGGTAAACAGTTAAGGTCACCAGCCTGTCAACTGTTCAAACACAACATTCCCGGGCAAAAAAAACCAGGGCAGCCTATTGTATGCCATCCCCGAGAGCAATACCCTGCTACAAATTACAAATTGCTTGAGTAAGTTACCAAAAACGTAGGCAGCAGTGACACGTGACGTGACAGATAAATTAGTTTACAAGAATTTTTTTACTGTGCTTTCTGCAATAACATGATCGTTTGCACTGTACCTTTCTTCAAACAGAGAAATTTCTTGAACATTACAAAGTGTGAACAGTTCTCTGCCAATGGTGAGCTTTTCATACTTCGAGAACTGGTGGATTCTGAACTTATTTCAGGATAATAATTGACTTGAATATTGCATCTATGTGCAAAGGACGACCAAATCTTCTCTAGGCCACATGCATAGCCTAGCATCTAAAGTTTAATGAATTTAACGATCATAAATATTTATGTACAAGTTCACTATTAATGCAGCTTGTGAAATCCTTCATCGATATCCTTGCACAAATGGGCCACACAAATATGACTATCCATGCACATCGGCCTTCGTGAACTACATGTAGATGCAATCTTGCATGAAGCAATATATTAGTTGAGTACTTAAGTTGAACGAGATCAAAGCGATACTAAAAACTGGCATTGAAAAAGACCTTGTCCAACCATGAAAAATGTGCCCCATTTCATACAAGTTGAAGCCAGTATAATTTTTTGTAAAAATACACCTAATACACATAAGAGAAGTTCATATTTATAGGAGTTTGTTCACAGCCCCTTGTCAAGCTGTACTTGTCCTGTGTTAGATTTCCATACATTAGGTTACCAAGGGTAGAGAATATATTGTTGCACTGTTATCTTTCATATGAATTTCATCCGGTTTTGTTAAGATCAGACAACAAGCTTGCTGAACCCCTTACTTACTTGGTCCTTTTTTTTTTTGGGGGGGGGGAGAGAAAAGTAGATATTCAGGGGGAAAAGATTGCCACTGTAAAAGCATCTAGCAGAATTCATTTTTTTGTAAGGGTAAATTTTACAGCATGTCATCCAGAAGTGACAGGAGATCACTTGAGTGATACAACATGTAGTTATACCCTAACTCTTCACCTCTTCCTACCTCTCTCTCCTCCTCCTTCTCCTCATTCTCTCTTTTCCCCTCTTCCTCTTTCTCACCTACTCTTTGATCGCATCAGTTTGATGGTAGCTAGAAAAGGGCTATAATTACACCCACGCTTCCACTCTTTCCCTCTTCCCACCTCTCTCTCTCTCCTCCTCCTCCTCCTGCTCCCCTCCATCTCTCTTCTTCCTCTTCCATTTCACTTTTCCGCTCCCTTTCCCATAGCCTGATCTCTACACCTTCCAACATCGATATATGCCCATCGGAGAGGCATCTAGCTGAGCATTCTTTCACTGTGCTTGTTATTAATCCCTTAAAAAGCGGCAAAAAATTGCCCAGCCATGGAGCCAGGGAGGGATTTTTAATTTCCTCCCCATTGATTGCCCTGGATCTAGGTTGTATGGTGGCAAAATGTGAAAATGGTAAAGGAAAATGGAAGTGATGGAGAGGTTTCTGCTAGAAAAACAGCCTGGAAGGGATGTTGCATTTTCGTTAAAGAAAGAGAGGAAATCATCTTGTAAATCATTCATTATTCTCTGCCATAATTTATTAAGGAGAAAGAAATACACAGCAACAGTAGGCAATTACATTGGCCAACATGTGTAGATGCACTGATACAAATTCGCATTGGGTCTTGATTTGGTGTGTGAACTGTAAATATACTGTGAATTATTCTTCGTCCTTTTCTTGTTTGAATGCAACGATTAAAACTCTGAAGATTAAAATTTGAGCTTGCATGTTCATGTACCTGCTAAAATGTGTACAAAGAACAAGCCCTGCAGGCTAATCATTGTTGCTATATCAGGTAATCCTAAGGAAATATTCAGGTCATCTAGACCAAGATTATTTAAAGCCTGCTTTTAATGAAACTACAAAATACTACACTACTAAATTGGTATTTTGAAAAACCATTTGTCTTTCGAGATCTTGTAGAACTAGACTGTCTTTGCTCCAGACTTCAGTGGTAATTAGCGCTTTACCGGTATATTATTCAAGCACCATTTATTATTGTTTTCATTATTATTATATCATTAGGCACTTACCAGAATGGCAATGTAATTCCTGTAGTCGTAGGGAAGCGGTCCGTTCCCACGCAGCATGAAGTCTTGGGTACGGCAGAAGGCAGCTAGGTACTGCGGGTGTAGGCCCATCACCGCCGTCAAGTGGTCCAATCTTTGGCTTTGTACAAATACATCTGTGAAGATCTCCCGCACCTACAAGAAAGATAATGTGAGAATTAATTTAAAGGCCCACTGTACTACTTGTAGCTACTTGCTCCCTCTATATAGCAAACAATGCCTAATCGGTGACCATTGGTCCCCTATGATCCTCTTTTTCTTATGTTAATTGAGAGCTGAGTTGATGAGATAGCCACTCGTCAGGGACCTTCCTGCATGGTCTAATCCCTCCTCCCTCCTAGCCAAACTAGTACAGACAGCCTTTAAATAGAAATGGAACTTGCAACTGGATCATTGATTCCGATGAAGGGTTGTATACCACACTTCTCCTGCAAAATTGTTCTGCATAAATGTCCTACTCTAAACAATTTCTGAACTTCAACCCTGAACCTAACACTGTACCTAACACTAAACCTTATCCTATACTTGTGATGAAATAAAGCCCAGAGCAACTGCAGCAGGAGCAAATGTCGGTTAACCTAGTGAAGACTTACATGTAATAAAAACACAGGCAAATATATAGTCATTGTTATTCAAGCATTACTAGCGATGTGGTTAGTGACTTAGCATTGAGGAAACCGAATTTTGGTAGGAAGTTGCTTCGAGGTAAAGAACAAAAATACGAGAAACGGATGACAAAACTTTGAGAACATATGACCAACAAGAAGTGAGATTTCAAATTGAAGAATCATTTAACATATATATACACAATGTATCTCAGAGACAATTGCAATGGATTTGAATTGAATGCAACTTAATTCCAATCACAACTTAAGATAGGAGATTATAAAGTTGTAATTGACTGGAGGATTCGATATTGATTCAGATCAATAACAACGTTACTCTTTGTATTATTGACAGGGCCCAATAAAAGCTATAATACTTTCTCTCATCAATCCTTGATCTTGACCAAATCCTGGCAGAAAAACATTTTGGTCACAAACATGTAGGCCTACGACCATATCGCACATCAAGAGTCTAATCAAGACCTACTACAAGTCCTCTATATGACTGTCTGTTTACCCCTAGTAGACCAGGGAGGTGATAGAGAAGGAGTCGAAACTCTTGTAATTTATTCAAACGCATGCACAAATTCTAAAGTGTAACAATGGTAGACTGACCACAGGCTATTAATACTTTGCAGAATATTGTAGGTCTCAGACACACTGCTGCTTGACAATGCAGGACCACGTAAACCTACAAGCAACTATTCTCTATTAATTTAGAACCAATCTATATGCCCCCTTCTCTCTCTCCATCTCTCTCTCCCTGTCTCTCTCTTTCTACCCCCCCCCCCCTCTCTCACTCTCTCTCTCTCACCTGGTAAGAATCGTCAACTCCCATGTCTTCTAAGGAACAAAAGCAATGTCCACTGAATTTTTTTCTTTGAGCAAGATCTCCTCTGAAAATTATGCAAAGCTATGGAAAATAGCACTTGAAGAGGCTCACTAGTATAATGCAGCATAAAAAAGACATCATCTAAAATACTCTCTTCCCTAGATATCAGTACACCACAAACATGGTATTGCAAAATCCAATGTTTCAAAATCCCCTTCCATTCAAGAATGGCTGGTGCAAAGTCTATCTATAGACCATGTACAGATGACATTATCTGGAAGAGTGTGACATAAAAAATTATGAATAGATTGTTTGGATCTTATAGTTGAATAGGGAATGATGAAAATAAAGGCAATAACATTTTGCAATTCTCTTTGTATCATTGATCAGTTACTTCTGTTTTGTAGTTCTGCATTCTCTTTATAATTTTTGTTACCAGAATGATACAAAAACATCGCAAAATACACTGCAGTTTGTATGAACTAGTCCATTGCCAAATTTTGAGAAGAAGAAGAAGAAAATGTTTTAAAAAAGAGTTGGTTGACATCCATTTCATTTTTAGGTACAGGTACAGAACATATGTGTACAGAACAGTTATAATTGGCTAATATCTGATGGATTAGTAGACACCCCCTCTCTCCACACACACATGAAAGTAATACATGCAATTAAATAGACAGATCTCACTTTCTTTAAAATAGATTATACACTTTCTGTAGTTTTGTTTTCTATCACATTCTGAGTCAGCCCCAGGAGAGATTGAAACAGATATTGGTCACAGCTCATGTAAAAGCAAAACAAATAAAGAGAATCTTATGTATTTACTATTTAAAGTGTACTTCTTATTCTAAGCGGATATCTTTAATCAGGCAAAGGAAACACATGTTCTTTTATAGATCACAGAGAGTGAGTTTTGAAGAGGAACATGACTGTCATTTGTAACTTTACCGAATGTGTGTAATCTATCCGAGGAGCAACGCATCTTGATTTATGACAGATAGGTCTTATGTAATGGTGACATAATCTACAAACCAAGTCCGATTGTTATTTCAGGCAAGGATGTACAGAATCAAGTGATAAGCCAGGCAACCACATATCTGACTATTTTTAGAAGTCTCCACGCATGGGCCTGTAAGAAAGTAGGTCCATGGCATGCTTCAAGTTGACTAGCTGCGAACCATGTTCATGCAATTGCAGGATTGGAAACTTAACAGTCTTGTGCAAGCTAATTGAAAGTGAAATCTTTTGATCCGATCATTATAATCATGTTTCTGCCTTGTATCAATTCAACAACAAAATCTTCATTACCAAGTCCATCAGAGAGGACTTAAAGCTATTGGTCCCTTTTTTTTATACTTACAAACATGCTTTCATATCAGTCAGGTTAAACAATCACATAAATCAACCAACTAGCACTCCCCAACTATATTTAGAACATTTTGTTTTGCTGTAAAAATATGACAAAGAACTGAAAAGGCTAGGCAGCAATGCTAATTCAACAAAGCTTTACTTAATTGCCAGCTATGTATTCATTTCATTAAGTAGACACACATGCAATGACAAATGAGGAGGTATGTACGCGATGATTTTGACCACCTACCATATTCTGAAACTTGTATGATTCATTGCAAATTTCCCAATTCACTGGCTCTGTTTCAGCCTCTGTGCCTTCCATTTCTGTTTTGTTGTTATACTGACAAAACCCACAAAGATTTCATCAAACTTAAAATGTTTTTAACAAAATCTCTCTCGCAGGTGCACAACACAGGGTGCAGATTAAGTGGCCTTCATCTAAATGGTTTGTTGTTTGATGTTTTCAAATAAATAGATTATCTCATTTTTAACGATGCAGCGAAATATATTATAACAGTACGTAAGTAAACTTTGTTCATTAACATTGCACAGTTGTACATGTATATGTCCACAGTCCTTGATAATGATGGTCTATTTTCAAAAGTTAGACAGATCGAGTTCACAGAGAAAATGTCGTAAAAAGTTGGGAGATGTGAAGATTCATAAACTTCAATAGGTCCTTCGTACTCCTTCCCATTAGAAGTTTCAATAAACCATTTGTTTACATCAACTGCAACTAGAACGAAAACCTGCAGCTAGCAGCAATAGTAGTATGGAACTTCAGCAAAGTAATTGTTCGCTGCTAATGAAAGATGGTGGTACATGTATCCTAAGATGACAGAAGACATTGCCCGTGAACGACAAAACACAGAAATCTTCTGTTCGAAAGTAGGTGTTCTCTTTAAAAGGCAAGATTTGTGCCTGTCTCACATTCACTTCAATTTAGAGTTGATTTGAGTGGCTATAAATTAACGTAAACGATTCAACTTCAAAGACATCACTGAGTCCATATCTGTTGTGCATGTGTGCTTGCCCTCCGCTAATTTACGAGACCAAAACGTGAAGACTCTCAACAACACCGATGTGCATGTAGGCCAGAGAAATAGATCTACCTCATGGCATGGAAGATCTACTAGAGAGATGTTGCTAGATCTGTTACAATGTCAGCAGTGAAACTTGACATCGTAAGACAAATAAACATTGCAGGAACTTTTGTCATCCGCGATGATCCACCAACAGAACACTGAAGCCCAGCGTGTCCGGGTGGCAGGCTTTTAAATCATTGAGTAAGATCATATACCAAAACAATACAAGACGAGGGGGGGGGGGGGGGGGTTATGATAGGGAAAGAGAGTGATCGGCATGTAAACTGTTGCATTCTTCGATCAGAGTGACAACTTCCTCTCTTTCTGGGACAGATCTACGCAAACTGGTGACTGCTTTCTCTCGTAACTCTGGTTTTGGGTAAATTGTGAGTGACGCATAGTTGGGCTACCCTGGATCGAATCCCAGATCAGTTTGGAAAACTTTGGTTATTCTGTGAAACCCATTCAGAGAAAGTCCCAGGGTGACACAATTTTGTACAAAGAAAAGTTTTTAATTTTAGGAATGGGTCTTTATGTACATGTAAATCAAATTGTATTTAGTGATTTTTTTTTTTTTAGGTGTGTCATTTCAGAAAAAGAAAATAGAAAGAGAAGTCATTAAATCGATATAAATTTATATCCCCTGAAACAAAACTAAAAAAACATGGGTCATTTCAAACAGCTGGGCATAGGATGACAGGAAAAAAGAGAAATTCCTTCACTTATAATGTTCATGCACATTATATGCAATTTATTCCACAAAGAAAAAGAAATACATTGATGAAGTTTGCCTCTCTAGACCGACTGGCAATAATTAGACCAAATGAACGATAAGCTTATTTAAGTTTAGACCAAATGATAAGTTGTGAAATGATAATGAGACCATTTGGATAGTAGAAGGGCTGGGTGTTGAACACATGGGACTAGACAAACTGGTTGTAGACCAAACAGCAATTCACCTTTGTAACAATACATGCATTTCATATCTCATGCCAGAGTAAATGAGTAAAATTAACCCAGATTACCATTGGCCGAAAACGTCACAGAGAGGTATTACAATATTTGCATTCATAGATTTATGTAAATCTTATAGGCTCTCACCCTGACAGGATAAACATGAGTTTCAATTTTCAAATAAAAAAAAAAAAATCCAATAGTTTTGAATAGTGCATACAATGTACATGCCCCACTGCGAGACATATTTAGAAACTTGATTTATCTTGATTTAATTCTGTCATGTTAAATCACAAGATCTAAGTACATGTCTGTGGTGATTAATTCATTGTGCAGCATGAAACTGTTGCAAAACTGAACCATTCACTATTAACTGATCAATCGACACTCATGTCCAAGAAAGTTTCTGGTGTTTCAGTATTTAGCCCTAGCTTCCAAGTTGTAAGACAAACATATATTGTAAAATAAAATAAATAACTAACCTGTTCATCCGCCCCATTCTCAACTCCTTGTATCTGTAAAGAAAGAAAAACAGAACAGAGAGGCACCATTAGTGATATTGAAATTTGAATTTGAATTTGAATTTATTGTCCAATATTGGAAATTTGTTTTGCTCACATTTTACAAACATACAAAGAATCAAAATAACTGTACATGTACATACATACATGTACGGTACACGTACCATAACATATAAATCCTTCAGAATATCGCTATACAGTAGTTTTTTTTACGTTAAACAAAATAAATGAATTATTTTAAGTGTTTGAGTGATGAGGATGTGTAAAGATGTAAAATACAGTGAAACCTATCTATAGAGACTAATCTTAAGTTTGTTATAAATCTGGTAGTCTCTCTGTACAGGTTACGTTTTAGTACAGGCTTTAAATGAGAATCATTCATTCTTCGCAAAGGAAAACATAACAGAAAGAAAATGTGGTTGTCTTTCTGCAAAAATGTGATCACAGGGCAGATTTCACAGCGTATTACAATGTGCTCCGAATGATGACTATTTAAATTATTGATAATTTATTCATGGGTCTTCTGATCCTGGAATTTGATTTCCATTTTCCACCAGCATTATTATGGACAATAATGAAATTGGAGGAGGTATCTGGTAGTCTCTCTGTACAGGTCACTTTAGTACAGGCTTAAATGAGAAAAATAATTTCATTCTTTTGAAAGGAAAACATAACAGAAAGAAAATGTGGTGATCTTTCTGCGAAAAAGTAATCAGAAGGGCAGCTTTCACAGCGCATTACAATCTGCTCCGAATGATGACTATTTAAATTATTGATAATTTATTCATGGGTCTTCTGATCCTGGAATTTGATTTCCATTTTCCACCAGCATTATTATGGACAATAATGAAATTGGAGGAGGTATCAATAGGACTGTGGTCTAGAAAACAGTAGCTCAGACCTATTCATCATTATCAACTCAACATGATTGATTCTGTCTCTGTACAGGCTGTAGATGCAGGGGAAAGGGTATTGTACTTTCAAACCACATTCTCCTATGGGATATGGCTACATACTACATGTACATGTTGTACGTAGGTCTGAATGTAATTTCCAATATATTGCATACGTGTATATGGCTGGCAGGACGATGTGATGAGCAGTGATAAAACAACTCTAAGAAAGAAAACAAAATGGCTACCACCGATCCTCACTGTAGCTCTATCCATCAACTCTTACATGTACCTGTACATGGAAAGTGATATTGGTTTGAAACATAATTGAAGTTTATAAAATGATAAATATGGGTAATAAATATGCAGGCAGCAATTATTCTAATGGCTCGACACATAAACAGCTTTATTTAATTTGTTTGTTGTCTGGGTGTGTCTATGTTTGTGGGTGTGTGCGGGGGCGGTGGTGCATGGGGGAGAGTTTATATGCATTGGGGAAGAGATTATGTTTTAATATGAAGAAGTTAAAGCAAAAAAGCAATCTGTATAGAATTTAATGGTCTGTAGCATTGATATCCCAAAATATATTGCCAATTATAGGTAATATACATGTTTTAATCGGTCCATCGTTGGTCTGCTGTTAGTCTCAAATCTCAAAAGTGTGACTTGGGTATCAATTAAGCAGTGACAATTAGGAGGTTAATCAACCAAATTGGTAACTTTGAAAATTCAAGTTAAATACACGTACATGTACGTAATGGGTATGCATGTTTAAAAACAAATCCCTTTATAATTCAGCCTACACTCGTAAATGTCAAGTATTAGGATAAATAATATATTGTTTTGATACCACGTCATTGTCAATAGATGAAGAGCATATAGGTTAAGCATCCCAACAAGACATTGGGGATTGAGCAGTATCAAGTAGGGAAAAATACCACGTTTGAACGCTCAAGTCATGTACATACACATGTATACATACTTCTTGAGTAGTCATTTCTTTTTAATAAATCCCTGTAATAGCCTACAATTGGAAATGTCAAACGTTGGGTTTTATTGTTTCGATGACCAACGTCATTTTCAAAAATGGAATTGCATAGGTCAAGCATCATATTAACAAGACACTGTGGGTCAACTCCCACTCAAAGGGCAGACCCTCTGGGGAAATCAAGCCAAAATCACACCTCAACTATTTATAATAGAGTTATATATCCAGTGAGCGCCAACTGTACGTGTTTTATTAGGCTATAATTAATGCATTACAGTCGTATATCATATGTACATGTACCTGCTGCATAGACTGGCAATATATTTTATCATAATTCATTAATTAAACGAAAAATCCTTTCAGCACCACCTTCATAATGTGGAGGGAAACCTTGAGTATAATTACAAAATGTATCTAAAAAAATGTGAGCAATTACAGAGCTATGTTACATGTAATTCCATGTACCTTTCAAGGATATGTTTGACATTTTTTTTAATTGCAACTGATTTCCCATCTGTAAACAAAGTTTTAAATGAAGAATAAAACGTGTTAAAGAGTGGGTGTGTACATACACTGGTATTTCTATACCAGCATCCAACAAGGTCTCCAGAGCGTTCTCAATTGTCTGTTTTTTTTAATGAAAGCCTTCAAGAATGTGAAGCACTTGACAAAATGTGGAATTTTATAATGTAGCATCTGAGGCAGTTCACTCCTTCCAGTGTGAAGGAACCCTTAGCCGGCGGTCCCATTTCAAGGAGTGACTTGGTAATTGGAGCATTAACAATGTGATTTAAATTAAGTGGGGAAAAGGCATTGGATCACACTATGGTCAACCTGGATATATCAATAGCATTATAAGATTGTTCATAATCCAACTCTATATCCCGGTAGGACATCGTGCAATCAGCTTCTTTTCAGAATCCAGGTTTAATGCATTTATATCTGAAGGACATATTTGTATAGCTCCAGATTTATGGCTTGGAACACTGACCTAATTAATCATCCTTGATTAATTGTCCTAATTAACACTGAACTACCTACCGTACATGTACAAAGAAATAGCAAGTTGTATGAATTATTTTGTCTCCATTTTTATGCATTAATTACCAAATACTGTTTATTTGTTTTGTTTTTAGCAAGGAATTTGAGAAGAGTCATTCACATCAAGAATATTAAAATTGGTAATATCATATTGAGTTATTGACAGATTGAAATTAATTGACTTTCCATGAAAAATACCACAAAATTGTATCCAACTTTCTGTTAGAATAATCATCAAATATGTGACCCGGCACCACAAAACCACCAAAAAGTCGCAAAACATTATTTTCCTGATTTCATCTGATTATGAAAGAAGAAGTTCTCCTCATTAAAATGGTATATTACTTGTCCAAATTGAAGCTTTCTAACCCTTTCAATTTAGTGAATGAAAAGAGCTGGTGAGGGAGGTTACTGGTATTAAATTGTGAGAAAGAGAGCTTTAAAGTTTGGGGCTATTCAAGCATGCGGAGCAAGCAAACCACAGGGAAATCAATATAAGGGTGAATCAAAAGGCCATAGCAACCACTATGAAGAGATTTTCAGATTAGGCTGAAATTTGGCCTGATGGTCAAACATAGTCTGTTCATTATGTTTCTGAGGTTTCAATGTGTGGACTTAAGTCTTTCAAAAGTTATTATGTTGTAAATGTATAGAGTTGTAATTGGACAGATTAAGTGAACTGCAACATAGTGCCGAGACACCTGCACTAGACAATGCCTATTCATGGTTGACCCGGAGTCTTTTTGTTCCCCCTTACATAACACTGCTTGTCACCTATCTTGTTTTGTATACATCTGGGCAATTATTTGTAACCACATCATCAGGAATTCTCTCGTCGCTGTCTTGCCCGAAGTGTTCAGTAAGCAAAGCTGTAAGGTTGGCCTGATCCACCGCAGCTAGCCCCCGCATCATCGCTTCGTTGACCGCCCGAGCTACCCGGGCATCTGCGTTGGTGCACCCCGGTACCATCCCACAGCTCTGCTCACGTACAAAACCTGGCTTTGTAACGACGTTGTAGACTTTTTCGCAACTTGTACTTTCAAATGTATAAAATATAATAATGTTCTTACTCTTGATCAACAAATTCTGGATATGTGATGTACAATCAAGCTACTCGAAGTCGTTAACGGAGAATATAAGACGAACGCAAATCTGGAACTCGGATGTGAAAGCAGATACAAACAAAAAGAGCGCGCCGCACTGATTGCTATAACGGACCAATCACAGCCCGCGTAGCACGACCCGTTAGCAACGACCGACCATTTCCGGACTACGATAATTTCGCTCGGGAAAAGTGATCAAATTTTGGAAGAGACCGAAGGCTGTGCGAAAAAAACTGGTCTAGAAAAACCGTTTAAAACACATCTTCTACTATGTTTTAGACTTCCAAATTTTGATACTAGGTACAGAAAAGACCACTCTTTCAGAAAATGCAAAAAAACAAAAATCTATTTTTTTCACCTAAATTTACATTTTAGCTGATTACGGAGAATCGCTGGTTGCGACTTTTTGTTGGTTTTGTGGTGCCGGGTCACATATGGTGTCTCTAATGAGGACAATTCATCATTCAAAGCATTAATAAAATCCTGTGTATGAACCCCATGCTGTGCATCCACATTGTACATGGTGATATTCTTCAGCTGATCTGGTTGCGTTGCAGGAGTTTGTATACACGTTCCAGTTTAATGGCATGCAGTGATCTTATCATCATATTGGCAGCTCTGTAACAGCATGTGTTTGCTATCTCCCCCTGATGTGAACAGAGTGGCAGTGAAAATGCATTTTGACCCCTAGGTTTGCTGTTTGTTATTCAAGGTACCTGTTCACACTTGGACAATATGTTCATTACAAGTTATGACTAGGATATTGCCTCCCCAGGATTAACATAGAGAGTGGGGAAAGAGAGAGAGAGAGAGAGAGAGAGAGAGAGAGACATAGACAGACTAGACAGAGAGACAAATAGAAACAGAGAGGACAAAGACAGAAGGGGGAGAGAGAGACAGTGACAGAAGAGAGAGAGACAGTGACAGAAGGGGGAGAAAGAGACAGACTAGAATATTGCCTCCCTAGGATTAACACAAATTTCAAAGAGAGAGGGGGCAGAGAGAGGAGACAGAGAGAGGGACAGAGATAGAAGGGGGAGAGAGAGACAGACAAGCAGAAAAGGTTGGACTGAGAAGAGAAGAGAGGGGGCGGAATAAACCCAACAAGACCAGGATTGCTATCAGAAGATTGCTCCTCCACATCTGTTGAATGAGCGTTGAAAGTTATGACAAGTACATGTATGTTGCCTTCCCCTCATGTGATCAATCATTAGAAGACATTCAAAACCTAAAGACATTCATTACTCAATAATTGCATAAACACACCAAGTGAAAGTTTAAACTAAGAATTACGACCATCGTGCTGTCTTCAACTGATGTGAACAGAGTCACTGTCATACATTGTAAATCCATACAACTACTGTTCATTATGAATGGCTGCATTCACATGCATGAGTTGTATATTCCCATGATTAAGACAATCTTCAATCCCTTCAAGTTGCTAATCAAATGAATACCTGTATTCACACTCACATGATAAAAATGTACATGTACATACATGTATACATTGTAGCTGTCAGTCCTTGATGGGAATACAGAGGCATCATATCAATCTAAATATATAGGAGTGTTCACTGCATAATCACACACGGGGAATATTTTGGAAGAAAATTGGTCATTTATTTTCCCTTGGTCATATAAACAGAGGGCCTTAATTATTAATACACAGGGTGACTGTCCATTATTGACATGCATACATTATTTCTGTTACCTTTAAAATGTGGCAGTATCAATTAAGGCTTAATTTGCAGTCGGTACAAATTTGCTGAACTGTCAATCTTAATTGCTCACAGCTCATCACATTTCAGAAAATGTGAGAGAAAATTGATGTGGTATTTCAGTGATAGGAAGGGCCTTTGTGTGCTAAGATCACTACATGTCCTGTACCTACTGAACAATTGATTTCCTGTGGCAGTACACTTGGCTACATAATGTGACACAATATTCAATGTTTTTAAAACACCTGTATTCATTTTTGACATTACAGGTAATTTTTCAGTTTCCCATAGCGTTTACTCTATTAAATAATCAACCCAATGCAATATCATCTATTACATTTAAATGTTTTAAGTATACATGTACGTAAAATATATTTGAGAGAGAGAGTGTGTGCATTTAAACTTACATAATACATAAACATACTAAACTGAAAATGTATGTAGTTTTCAAAGTGGTGACAATGATGCATTTAACATAATTTCGAAATGACTAAAACTAAAAACAGATTTTTTTTCTTCTTCTTCAAACAGGTTACAACGGACAAAGTTTTAAAAATGCTTGTCTGAATAGACCTTCAATGTATTACAACTTGGGCCTTTCTCTCTACTCAAATCAATGGCATCTTCTATTTCCATCCCAACCTCGAATTTGACACAGACAATGAATAAATCTCGTCTAGAGTTTGACGCAAGAGCCGACCGTGCCGTGCTGGGACCACAGGACCCTGCAAATTATCAGCCCACGCGATTCATTAAGGACGAAGCGCTTCCGGATGCAGTTACGGGATGATGAGGGCAGGGCACATTGAAGCGGTAGTGCTACCGTTAAATAGGATCCCGTAATGGTTGATTGCTTGGGGATGGTTGTTTGTAATAGAAGCACATATTGCATTACCTAATGGAAAAACAGTAGCAGGGAATGCTAAGACGACGGCGGGCTGACTAAACAATTTGTTGATGGGTTCTATTGGGACTCTAGGTCACAACAGAAAATACAGAGAGGAAAAGCGAATCATTCCTGCTTTGACCAGTGTGAAGGAAAGATGGTATGTTCATGTGGATATTAAACAATAAGCTTTGGCTTTTAATACACATGCTCCACTGATAATTGCTCTGGGCTTTACTTTGTCCAAGTTACATTGGATAATGTTTGCTATTGGGTTTTTGGCTAGGTGATGAGGTAAGGATTTAGCTTAGGGCTCTAGTTAGGTTTAGTGTTTGATCAAGGGTTGAATCAAACTAAGAATTAAGTTTAAAATTACAAAATACTGACAGGAGAATAATTGTTGCCAGAGCATGTGATGCCCAACTCTTATTCACTAGTTTTTTTCCCCTTTGAAACATGTTCAATTGCCTTCATATGACCATTTGATAAAAATAGAGGCCATGCATGTAGGGTCTAAAAATTGTTGAGGTCGCCGTGCTCATGACTTGGAAAGGAAACTGGGAAATAGCTGATGGAATTATTGAAGGAATCTTTTTTCCTATCTTTATTGGAATATTTAGTTCAGTTGATAGTTGAAGTGATGAGACAAATCCTGCTGGCTTTAAGTTGATTTCCATTACTTTTTTTTCTCTTCTAATGGGTTGGCTATTACTGCCTTTCTGTAGGTAAACAACGAAGGACCCACTTGCTGCCTTTTAATCTTGTAAGAATAAATTCATTACATGTAGGTCATCATGCCTTAATTGCTTTTCAACTCATTACATAATGCAATCCTTATTGTATCTAAAGATTAGCTTGTTTTTTCAGGCAAACTTAACAACTTCCACAAGCCAAATAAAAACATCTAACACATGTCTTCAGTGACTCATTACTATCACATCAATGCCTTGTTGTCATGTAATCAACAATACATTCTACTTGTAATCGTATGTTTACATCACCTCTAAAAAACAATTATTATGGTTCTTGTGTGCTAGTGGAAAATTACCAGCCCGACCCCTGGG